>AYEL01080230.1:0-41537 GCA_000484575.1 Olivierus martensii
ATAATAATAGATTATTTAAAAATTTAAAATTTTTTGAATAAGATAAAATTTCATATATTCAAGTTATAACGATTCTTTTTTAAATAACACAAATAAAGTATTATTGATTATTTAATGAAATTTATTTTAAAACAATATGAATATGCAATACAGTAGAACGTTGATTATGGGAACCACTACCATCCAGAGAAAATTCTACTTTTAGTGTAACTGCCTGTTTGCTAAAGTATGATTTCTGCCGTTTAATTCGTTTTCATTATTTGATCCGTTTATTTTAAGTTTGTGTTTCAATCAATTTAAAAATATTGGTTACTGGTAACATGGTAATATAATATTTTTGCGTTTAGAAAATGTATAATTTACTAACGCAATCAGCTTAATAAACACTACAGATAGTCTTCCGCCTACGACGAGGTTCTGCGTCAAGTTTCCAATGTTCTTTATCGTAAGTCGAGGACTTTTTTAATTCTTGATTTGTTTAATTTCTGTTTTAATATTTCATAAATTAAGTTTCTATTTGACTTTTTTTTTATTTAATTTTTTTTTGCGTTGAAATTTTCATCAGTAGTATTTATCTTAGAGAACATGACAAGTTACGACAAGAGAAGTATTTTTGTACGCATAGTTTTGCAACACTGCCATGCGTATATAAAAGTAATGTGATATATGTATATATATGCAAGCGGCAAAGTTGAATTAGGGAATTTTTAGTAGTAATTTTTGGCCGTCGTAAATGCGGAATTGTCTTAAGTCGAGGACTATCTGTATTTAAAAAGTAGTTTTTTGGTGACCATAAATGGATTTAAGCCACTTTCAAAAGTAATGAAATGATTTTGTTTAATATTGAAAAAGCGAAAAATTTTTTTGTGAAAAATTTTGACATCCTTAAAATAATTTTTATTTTAAGGATGTTATATTTCTTTTCGAGTCCCTTGAAAAGAAATATAACATCTTTAAAATAAATAAAAAACTATAATTTTATATTATAAAAATAAAAATAGAACATTTATTCATTTTCAATGGAATTATACAATCAAATTATATCGCATTATATTCCCTATTCTCGATAAAAATTCTTATAAAACTCTGGAACTAAAAAACATTCTGCGAATTCATATCCTAAGAAGTTCATAGCGATATATTAATTATTTTGGCCGTGCGATGTCTTCGAGTCAATAAACTAAGCGGATAAACCGTGTGACTTATCCTTTATTATCTTTAGAATTTCAAAAAGAAAATTATCGGAAACTAATCACAAAATAATACTTAAAATAGGCATGTAAACCTAAAGTAGCATAAAGATTAATAAATTGTACAAAATGCATTTTATTGCAATTTTAAGTATTTCTATTGTTGTAGACGCCGCCATGTTGTGACGTAAGCATTTTTTGATGATTTTTAGATACAAGCCCAACGTTGGTACAAACCAAAACAATATCTGGATTTTACCCTATTCAGCGATTCATCAGAATAACAATGATATCTAATGACGTTTAAAATTCTCTAGTCGCCTATTTACTGCTACGAGGAAAATTTGTATATACAGTATGCGAACTCTATCTTTCAAACGTGTACTTTAAGCCACTTTTAAAATAAAATTTTTTACCATTCCGTTCACTAGCTAATTTTCTATTAACAAAATCTCAGTGAATTTGAATACATTGGCTGTAAATTGTTTAAAAATGAAAGGATCACATAGAATTGTAACTAGAAATCACAACAAGCATTTGAAGCAGGATAAAAAACTAATTTATTATTAGATATATATAATATTTTTTTAGATTTATTGTTATAAGTGATGATTAAAGAGAATCAAACTGAGGAAGTTATTCTGTACATGAATCAGAGTAATGACAAGATGTCAAAAGTTCAATTATCTGACTATTATGAGAAGAAATATTAGAGGAAGTTTTTGAAGAATGAACGATTAAAAATGATTTTATAACAGATTAACTTCGTAGTTCATATATCTCTTGATTTTCTACACTTTTTAATAGAATTTTAAATAAAAAAATATATATATAGATATACATTACATCTCTTTTAAAGAAAAAAAAATATATATAGATATACATTACATCTCTTAAACAATACGATACTTAGAAGACATTATCATTGTTTCTTACACAAAATTAATATTAATAGAATTTATTTGGAATCTCTCCAAAAATTTTTTTTTTCCATAATTTGAAAATTTTCTTTTCTTTTTTTATACATTGATTAATGATCCTGTTTGAAAAATAAATACTTCATTGTATATCAGAGAGGAAAAAAAAATTTCTTTTAACATAACACCGATGAAGTTTTAGTTGTCTGGAGTGTTTCTATAATGATTAAGATTCTCATCAAGTATGGTGCTAAATGTTTAATACTCCCAAAAAAAAAAAAACCAAAAAACTTGAAAAGATATTGGATAACTTTTTAAATATTCGATATTTTTTAATAAAATTAGCAGAATTATTACTTTACACCTATTAATTTTGCCAAAATCGGCGTTTATACTAGACACGGTTGAGTTTGCATCTTGGCAAAAAAATTAAAAAATAAAAAATAAAAATTCCCATTTTATACCTTCAAAAAGATAAATATATATATCTTATACTATTTTAATTTATTTCCAGTAAATAAATGTGTTCTATCGCTAGAAGGTTGATGATAAAATATTCATAAATCTATGAGGTACTAGTAGATGTTTGAACGTACCAAATGTTTTTTCCCAAGTGTCGACATGGTTAAAAGATAACAGGAAACTTTGTAAAGGTTCCAAAGGGATCGAATGAAGTCCCAAAAGTGGCTGGTATGGGGTTTTATTTATCTTCATCTCTTTCAGAGAGGATAAAAACAAGTAAACCACAGTTACGTCTGAATGGCAACTTAATTAAACTTTTAAAATAAAATAATAAATAAAATGAAATAAAAATTCTTCATCATCTAAAGAGCATTTGCATAATAAAACATTCAAAACACAGTTTGATGTTTTTAGAAGCTTTTAATAATAACTGTGTTTAAAAAAATCTTTTAATATTAATTATAACGCGCTATTAAAAATTGCTAAAATTGATAATAATCTTGCAGAATTGTAGTGCAATTTTAATGCATAAAATAAAGTTTTATAGTTCAACTTTATATGCACAAGAATGCGAGAAAAACTGCGAGCATATCACATTATAACTTTTAAAAATTGTGTTCCTTGTATCAGAGTAGAAACATCTACTTTATATTCACATCTGCTTGTTGGAAAGTTTTACTACTTTTCCAATAATAAATATCAAATTTTGGTTAAAGTTTGGAGATTCAAAGAGTTATCTCTTGGTTACTTTTTTATTTTATAGTTTTTAGAGAGCTTGCATATCACTTATTTGTTGGTTAAAGTGATTCTGAATCATCCTTGTCTACTTTCATCTCAAAAGCTGCTACTGTCTCTCTCTCTCTTCTTCTCTCTTCCCTCATACACACATTTTACCTTTCACCATCTTTGATGTAACTATATTTCAGCTTGTTTCCATTCCTCGCTTCACTCATAATTAAAATACCTCCAACCAGCGAATGCAGAATTAGATTTAAAGAAAAAAAGGAAACCATATTTTATAACAAAATATAGAACATATATCTAACATTTTCTTCTCTTCTTCTATGTTACTTTACTCTTTTATACCTAACGTATCTTCTTTTTCATTTGCTTCTATTCTACTTTCGTAACTTCTTCTTTTTTTTTTTGTACGTACCCGTTAGTAAATTTATGCAAATTTTCCTTGATCAAATTCTTCTCTGATGCTATGTTTTCTTGTTATATACCAGTATTATAAAATCAGTATATTACTCCAAATGCTTCCAAAATTGGCTGAAGACACTCCAAAATTTTATTTTATACATTTCTCTTTTTCTGAATTTGCTATTCTAAAATTTAGAAAGAAAGAGGAAAAAGTAAAAAAACAGGGAGCGAATCTAAATTTTTACTCGATTCTTTCTACTTTCTGCAAATGTAAAGATTTTCTCCCGTTTGCCAATTTATCACTCATGTCTGATTCTAAAAATGTAAACTTAAACTGCATTTATTTATAATTTTATAACAAAACCCGAACGAAAATTTGTTATTTAAAAAAAAAAAACTGTTATCCAAACAAGATAAATTTTAGTTATAAAAAAAAAAGAAAAAAAAAAAAAAAAACTGTTATCCAAACAAGATAAATTTTAGTTATAAAAAAAAATGAAAAAAAAAAAAAAAACTGGTGCATTCGAATATCTTCCGCTGTTAAAACTTTTATTTTTAGGAAAAAAAAAAATTGTAATATTAGTTAATACAGTAGAGTAGATTGTCAAAATCGATGGAATTTGCAGACAGTAGATGCTGCTCTTCTGTATCCAGTAAACATTTTCATATCCCCTTCGCTATCGTAAAACTTTTGAAGATAATGTAGCTCAGTAGTTGGATGTTGTCATCCATGCAGCTTGGTTGACATCTGTCCTGCTTCCTTATCTATTTTGGAATGATGTGTGCAATGATAACACATCACATCATCCCTGGGTCGATACCGTAAGACCAAGGTGGCAGTTTGTGACAGATGAATAAGGCCGGTTTGATTAAATTCTCAGAACAATATTGATTCTAGTAGAGGACAATCACCGCTACTTACTTCGTTTATTTATCATTTAGAGTGTTTGTAAATGAAGTTTTGTTTTCTTCCTCTTATTAACAACTGCTAAGTTCGCAATATACACAAATATAAACTTTTAAGTGTTTTTAATATTAATGTTTATCTTTGGTATATTGCTGATATTAAAATATGCTGATCTTAATTAATATTTCAACCCGTTCGTTTTAATATTTCATTAAAACTGTAACTACGGCAAAGAAAACAAGGTATTATTATTATTTATATTTTTAATATATTTTTTTTTATGAAATAAAAAATAAATATAAAGTTTTTGTTTGTTTGTATACTTTTTTATATACAAACAAATAAAAGAAATCAATTATCGAAAGTATCAAAACGGTAAACATAACGAATATTTACGGACGATAAAAAAAAAAATAAATTAAAAAAAACGAAAAAGAATTTTCGTAAATATTTTTAAAAAAATGGTATTATCTTAATCAAATCTCATTTAATTTTATTTTATTTGGGATTTTTAATTAATTCCTTTGATAATAGTTTATAAATCTGCTTTATGAAAATAAAAATTGCTGTATGTATTGAACTTATCATCTATCTGTATGGTTGTTGTTGTCGCCATCAAGATAACTAGAAAAATAAATATCTCAGAGTCAAATTTTAAGAGTTGATTTATTTTTATCCAAGAAACATTCCTGTTAATTTCGTGGACACCATCTTGTTTTCGATACAAACTGTAATCGTTCAAAACATTAATAAGTCGATGTCTCTGAAACCATAAGAGTTAAATACTTGTACAACCCTTTTTATCATAGTTATGCGACTGGTAATTTTCAAGTCATTACATAGCTTCGTTTCACAAAATGGCGGCATGTAGAGCATTGAAGTTGCCACGTGGTTCCATTATAAAGTGGCGCATGAGAAATTTTACATGCTGTATATATCTTAAACTGTTTATTTGGCACGAAAGATGTACTGATTATTAAAAATTTCACGAAATATAACATTAATAATCTATAGAAGCTTTATATTCATTAATAGACTACTGTTGTGAATTATGAACCCATACTTTGTCTACTATTCTTTCATTTATTCGAATATTTGGTTTCATTGATAATCATGAGAAAAATTTATTGATAAATTATAAAATTTCGATTGCATATGAAACCATCTTGAGTTTCCATCCTCAATTTCTCCGCGATTGTCTGTATCGAGCAATAGATCAATACATAATAACAATGCATATAATAATGCATGTACGGTATGTATATTGGGTAGAGTTATGAGTCAAACTTCCCTTTTTTCTGCCTGATTGTACGGATTTGTGATATTGCATTCTTGACGAGTTTACACAGAAGAGTTTTCAACATGGCGTCACACTGTCGACATGACATGTACTAAAAATTTTCATCGTTCCATAGATGCAATAAAATATATTTTATTGCTAGAAATTCATATCATAACAACGAACATTCCCTCCTAGGAAAAAAATATTTAAACTTTTATTCCTAATTGTTTAAGATATGATTTTGGGCTCCAAATTTTAATAATTATCACGAAATTCTGATTCTCTTGTTTCATGATTCATTAATAAGAATGTCATCTAATAATAACATAACTCGGCGAAACTCGGGAAACTTTCTCATAAGTTAGTCACGATATAGATAAGATTTGGTCAACCATGTTGCAGCTTCAGAATATTGATTATAAAAATTAAACATTTCTGCAAATAATTAATTGATTTTCTGAGCTAATAAGTTAAGAAATTATTAAAAAATTTGGAATAGAAATTATGGCAGGCGGGTTATTTTCAGCGGAATAACTTCTATTAAATATCTTAAACAAATTATTAATTAACTCAGAAGTTATTAATATCAGATAGATAAACAGTCTCCTGCTGAATATCGGATAAAAATAAATAAATAAAGTTGCCTCTTCTTCTTTATTATATACTTTAACTGATGAAAAAATTTATTTATTGATTTAAATTTATTTATTTATTGATTTTTCATCAGTTACTATAAAATTATTATCTATGTTTTAATAAAAGATATATTTTCGTTCTGTTATGCATTAAAAAATTTTATGAGGTGTGCATATATTCATTTTGCACGAATAGTTTAAGATTAACGGTAATTTTTCTACATTTAAAAAATCATATTTTTAATATTTTTCAACCTATATCAAGATATTTCGATATAAATTTCTGCGATAATTTTTTTTATTATTATTATAAAAAATTAATTATTATGTAACAATGTTCTGGATCTAACAATGAACTGTGAAGTAATAATGGTTTCAATATAATATACATGTAATAATAAACTAATAACTTTATTATTTATAGAGATTTTTGACTTCTGTTTGATAAATTTGCTCAGATATTTTCACATAAAAAGGGACAAACAGAAAAGTTACTAAAAGTTTGCATTGTTCCATATATTAAATTAATGGTAATTTTTCTAAATTTAAATATCATATTTTTTAAGAGACCTGCATTAAGACACTTCAACATAGATATCTTCAATAATTTCTTATATTATTACAAATGATTAATATGTCACAGTTCATTGTTAGATCCAATTTTCTAGATTTAACAATAAAGTGTGACGTAATAATGATTTCAATGTAATATATATGTAATAATAAGCAGATAATTTAATTATTTCTAGAGATTTTTGATTTTTGTTAGATAAATTTGCTCAGATATTTTACATAAAATTGAACAACAAAGCTTCAAGCAAATTTTCTTGCTAAATATTGTGCCAGAAATAATCGAGATCAGATATTAATGTTGCTATAAGTTAGCATATAACTCCTTATAAAAGGATCAAATATCGATAATAATATGACTCCTTAATTGAAGATTAACAAAATATCTATTACTTTATTCACAGCGAAGAAAAATAACTTTCTGAGTGATGCAGCTAACACAGGACTCGTGTTACATACCCGAGTTTTGTATCAGTCACATCACTCAAAATTCGGATGACGTAACAATAGTATTACGTCATAATCGTATAATAAACAAAATGCCCTTATTTCGGGTGTCCCAAACGATAAATAACATAAAATCTCTTCACAAATATTCCATAAATCGCAAACATTGCATTATGCTGCACCTAATTGCCGATTTGTTTACAATAATATGTACAGGTAGGTCTCGATTAGTGCGAATAATGGGTCCCACGAATTTCTCGCACTATTCAAAATATTAACTATACGTAAAATATAGTAATTGGTTGTTTCTTTGTGAGATTCCGGCCATTAACCAACCTCACGAAGAATAACCACAATACTAACTGTTTAAGAAATATTTATTTTCATATTTTACATCGTTGTTCATCAACTAAAATAATAACTTACCAGGAATTGCTTCTCATACCATCATCAAACCAACCGCCAAATCGAAACCAAAATAAAAATCAATTTTTATCAATTTTACGGCAAAAAAGCCTATCTTTCTGTGTTTCACCCCTTTAAAGCCAAGTGACTGTTCTTGGACTGCTCTTCGTCCGGTTTTACTAACAATAGTGTGACCGTTCTTGGACTGCTCCTCGTCCGGTTTTACTAACCGAAGTGTGACCGTTCTTGGACTGCTCCTCGTCCGGTTTTATTAACCGAAAGTTTCACCCCTTCAAAGCAAAGTGACTGTTCTTGGACTGCTCCTCGTCCGGTTTTACTAACCAAAAACTTGTGACCGTTCTTGGACTGCTCCTCGTTCGGTTTTACTAACCGAAAATTAACATTAATTTGTTAATTGTATCATAAATGGGGACGGATCTTTGTTAGTAAGACTGGTCTATGCTTATAACTCTCATTAATCGAATATTTGCTCGCACTAAGTGAAAAACGATATCATTTTTACAAGTCGCACTAATCGATTATCACATTATTCGAACTCGCACTAATCGAGTTAATTAATTAATTTTGCGCCTATATTATAATAAAACTTCTAGGGTTTAACTCAATAAATGAATACTGTTAAAGCAACATTTATTTAAATGTCAATATTTGCTACAAAAGTACCAAATATCCGTGTGCTTCGGTGATAATTTTTATGATTATGTTTACACTCATGTTTGTAATAATAAAATTATATTTGTGCCGTAAGCAATATCGACAAAAGTTTTCTTTACTTTGCCATACAATAATTAATAACAAAATTTGTTTTTTTTTTTTTTTTAATTTAATTTTTTCCCATATTTTTTCAGACGAACAAAAACAATTTTTTTTTTTTGAGCATTTTAATCGCATGTACGTACCAAAATAAAAAGAAGTAACAGCAGTGTTTTACTTTTAAACTATAAAATTCAACAGGAAACAAGTAAAATATCTTCTAATTTCTCTTTGTACCGTGTAAAGGAAGAATAATTTTGGTTTGATAATATGTAAAAATCGAGTAAAAATGCCGTTTGGATGAAGCTAGACGAGCAATGCGGTACAAATAACATTTCGGAACTACTAGCAAACAGTTTTAAACTGTTTAAAGTACACTCTACTTCATGAATGGATATTTTCTTACATTAGAATTAGAATTTATTTTGTTTTCCCAATTTAATCTTACGGTTATGAGAACCATTAAAGTAAAATGAGCTTTATCAACTGCACCTTGATAATGTTTGTTCCTGGACTGTTTAATGTTGTTCACTATACAAATAATAGTAATAAATGACAATAAAAATACATTTTTATTGCTTTACTTCTTATTTTGCATTAAACGGAAACTAAAGCATTACCTTAATTAATTTAATTATTTAATTTTATGTTTTATAATTGATATCGGTACTAAATGTATGTAATATACTTACTAATTTTGTAAATTTAAAAGTTTTTTTTTTTGTTATTTAAATATAAAACAACGATCAATTTTTTTTTATTACTTTTTATTCTTAAAAAGTTTGAAAAATTATTAAATAAATAATTTCTGTTTTGCGTTTAGATTATGATGAAAATAAATAAATGATTACAAAACTAAAATGAAAAATTTCATTAAAACTTTTAATATTCTTAAATGTAATTAGAATTTTCAATTTTTGAATGCTAATTTAATTATATTTATACATTTGTTTTTTATTATATTTAAGTTCTCCTCAAAATGAAATCGGCATTTTTAAGAAATAATAATTTTATTTTTGAACATTCATATGTTCGAAACTGAAACATTTTTTGATCATTCATATGTTCAAAAATGAAGTATATTTTGCCAATTCATATGTTCGAAACTGAAGCATGTTTTGATCATTCATGTATTCGAAAATTAAGCATTTTTTGATCATTCATATGTTCAAAACTGAAACATATTTTGTTCATTCATATGTTCGAAATTGAAACAGTATGAACATTCATACCTTCGAAAGAAACATTTCTTAGAATTAATATATTCGAAAATGAAACACACTTCTTTAATTCCAAGATGTTATATGCTATTATTTACTAAAGAAAAAAACATCTGCATTACTCATATTTTCTTATTTTTTCATATTATTTAGCAAAATAAAACAGAAAAAAATCGTGTTACTCACTACTGATATATAATTTATTTAAAAAATAAATAAAAAAATATTAATTTTCTATTCATTATTCATGCCGCAACATCACGCATTAACATATTTAATTTATTACGAAATTTTTTATGACGAATCTTATGAATAATTTAAGCATTTTTAATCGTATTATTATAGAGAACGCAATGATACTTTTAAAATATTGATTCTCTTTACCAACCTTCTAATCAATCAACTTATGTCAAGAAAACTTTCTTAATTTCAACTTTTACATTTTTCTTTTTTTGCTCATTTAGCAAAATTAAAGAAGAACCGAAGAAGAAGAAAAAAAAAAAAAGAATTTTGGACAGGAATATATATTAGAAAAGAAGATATTTTTATAAAATATTCAACAAAAATTAAATTTATTCGCATTTTATAAAATTTTACAATTTTCTTTCGTGTTTTTCTCTACTTAATTAAAAACCGTATAAATTTATATCGTTGCCTCAGTCGTGACATAATTGCAGGATTTGGGCGATACAAAAGTCGATCATTTTTAATCAAATTTCTCTACATTCATTCAGTGTTTGGTGTGGATTTAGACCAGAATAATATTGGACTACTCTTCGAAGAGAACACACCGATAGGTCCTATCAGATGCTTCGTAACTGTCTCAGGCTACGAGTAGCTACTAAGAACATCAGTGATATCTATCTTCCTGATAGGACCTATCGGTGTTCTCTTCGAAGATCAGCCCAAGAATATAACACTGGCGCTAAATCCCCATCAAACATTGAGCGAATGTAGAGGGATTTGATCAACAATGTTCAGCTTTTGTATCTCCCAAATCCTGCAATTGAGGATTCACAGCTCCGTTCAGATGCTCGGGCCTCGTCTGTCCACAAGATATTCCAAGCTTTCTCAATTACTATAAAGCAAATGCATTATTATTTTGCAATTGCTGGAAAAAGCTGATTCAATAAAGGTAGTAAAGTAACATCTTTCTGACAACTTTATTAATAATAGTATGACTGGCAAATCCGTGCGGCCTGCAACAAAACGAAAACTGCAGTTTCGGTGTGCGTTTAACATGTATTAGAGGTGGCGGAAAAATCTAACATATTGTGATTTCTACAAGATAGGTTTCCTATCACATCCTGCTTTAACGGTTAACAAATCTGTTCACTTAAACTTTTTCATCATTTGCTCAAAACACTGGGAGTAATTGGTTTATTTCTCAATCCTTTCAATACTTGATTGCGTCTCAGTACAACCACTGCGTTATTATCGCACTGATAAAAGCATTTCACAAATATAAAACGATCTTTTAATGACACCATCATCGTTGCTTTGCAACAATACTTTGATTTTTTTTTTTCGACTACAGAACACTACAGCTTTTATGGCTGAGGGAATCTATTCGGTTAAGTTCGAATTTGCATAAATGTCTGTTTTTATTGGCAAGAGGTTGCCAATCTTTTGTCCCACGCGGCTGGAATTTGTAAAAGTTTTTTCACGAATGCAGTAACTTTTCATTGACCACTGAGATTTATGGATACTTTATACAGTATATACTGTAATACTGCATACAGTATCAAAGTATATACATAGTATACTGATAGTGTGATACTGTAAACGAAAAATTTCGTTATGAACTATGCGTAAAGCGCCATTTTTTTTTATCTGATGGTGACTTAACGAACCAATTATTTTAATTTCAGAAATTAAAATTCCATGACCTTTATCATGTTATCAAGTTTGGAAGCTGTACGCCCAGTAGTTTTCTTTTTAGAAGGGTTAAAATGTGAACTTTAACTATAAGCACTCTGTATATTAAATATTTAATATCCTAATAAACAGTCTGTGTTTTCTGAATTTTTTTTTTATTTATTTGTGAAACGTTTTTACTAATTTACGAAATTTTCTCACGGTAAATATATCTGCTTATTTAGTACGTATTACCTTTATTTTTATAAATCAATCGTACTGTTTTTAAATTATTCTACTTTATATCAATAAAAAACTTAAGTTTTTATTGTAATTATGATATCCCAAGATAATAGATATCAATTATTCTTTGGACTTTTCTTTATTAAATAAGTAAATATTACACCTCTGTAAAAATTCAGATCGAGATAAATATTAATATCAAGAAGATTAAATAATAATCAAGTAAGTTTAAATAACGTTAGTAAGTATTTAAAATATTTTCTATTAAATTTTTTTTTATATAAATACTGTATATCAGCCTTCTTTTTTTATATTCTATACCTTTTATTTAAAAATTTACCTTAAATTTGGTCTCAGATATAATAATAGATTTGATATGATTAAATTTGAAGAAACATGACAAAATCACAAAATAATTATATTTAATAGAAAAAGTACTTATTTTGTATAAGGAATTGTTGAATAATGATTTTTTTTAGCTTGGGTACAGCGTATGACTTTTTTTAAAAAACAGCTTTTCAGCTTGTATTGGATTATTTATTCAATACTGTATTCTTATCAGGACAAATTGCAGAAGCAACTAGTGTCAGAAACTGAACCGCGGTTATTAGTTTAGATTTTACCCAAATCTTCACGGGATATTCTTTGTCTGACGGCGGATACTTTAAGGCCGGTATCACACTATGCGATTTCTACACGATTTCAACGTACACGAATTGTATGCGACAAGAATCTGGTGAAAATCGTGTAATGTGATATTACTTACGACTGCTACACGACAATGAAGCGACACGATTTTTAATTCTGTCGCTGTCCGAATTTTAAACAATTCGTTGCAAATGTTCACCAATCAACAGTAAACTCGAATATCACGTGACTTACAAAGAAACGAAAGCATGTAGTAGTACAGTATGTCATGTTGCTATCTTCCATGGCTAACTCTCTTATTAAATTATCTTAACAGTCTTGTGTACTTCTGTTCTTAATCCATTTTTTAACATATTTCTTTCTGTTTGCTTGTGCTTCGAGTTCTTCTTGCAACCAACATAAAAATTACAGTTTTAGCGAGACGTGGTGGCCATGTTTGTTTGTTCTGTTCACGATATCGTTTCTGAAAACTCGTTTCGTGTGATAAGAGATTTTCAAACCGATATCGCGTTGATCCCACCATGAAGTTTGCCAACACTCATGGTGGGATCAACTGGAAAGTTAAAAGGTGGGGATGAACAGGAACCGTGCCTGAACTCCTCCTAAAAAAAGGAAATGTGGGACTCTTATTGAATCAGGATCCTCTAAAAATGAAAGAAACGCTTTACCACGTGGTCATCCGGCCGGCTAACGGCTGAGCTCGCAAAGGTTGTGGCGGTCTATAGTAGGCACTGGATGCCTTGCCGTTTAATTAATATATAACAATATGGAAAGCAGCGCACATTAACATCAGTTTCTTTCAGAACTGAAACAGATGCCTATCTCATTTATCAGTATTCTGATCACGCATTTGCATTCAATCAAAGTGGAGGAAAATAGTCATACAAAAATGAACAGAATTATAAATATATAGTCATGGAAGATCCTGTGTAGAAATAAGCTCATTTTTTAATTACTGGAAATATAAACAACCATAAACTGCTGCTTTTGATTTAAAGAGAATCCTCGTGTAATTTTTTGTCATTATATGACACTATCTTCTAACTTATGGTTACTAATCGGCAAGGCGAATTAAGTCCCAGATTGATTCTGTTCAAACGCTTTGCATCTTCATGCAAGGTTTAAATCTAGATACTATTCATTGAAAAAATAATTTATTCGGAAATGCAGATCCAGCGCGTCAACTATGTTCTTTATAGTTCGACTAATTTTTCGACAGGGATAAACAGCTTGTGGCAAGATATAGTTATCCCTTTATCACCTGGAAGTCAGGTAGTAAAGCGTTGGCTTAAAACCTTCCGTCTTCTGGTTTACTTTTTTATGTTAATGATAATTTAAAATAATATTATATTGCATTTATATTTCTTTTATAACTTAATTAATTTATCGTTTGAAGATTTATCTGAAAAGACATAATATGGAAGATATTTCTGATGAGGGATATTCCTATGCTTTTTCTAAAGGGCACAAAAATCCAAATTTTGCATTGAATTATAAAGATATACTTCGTACCTGTGTAAAATCAGAAGAAGAATTTATTACATTTTGTCTTTACAAAATTTTTCAAAATGGTAAGTTTAAATTATATATTAATTTTCTTAAATTAAATAAATTAATAACGTAAAATTATATTCAGTAATAACGACTCCAGCCGGATGAAATTGGGTCTGACATCTGATTTCATTATCTTTGATTGACCCCTATCCTGTACGATAAGGATCAAGGAACCTCTTTAAAACGCTGATTTTGCCAACATATGACGCCACTTTCCATTCTGGAAGAATACTAAATGGCGGAAGAAACAAATCCTTCCACAGACTGCCCACCACTGCGGAGTGGTCATCCGGATTGTAAAGGACAGGGATCAACGGACCGGGCTCGGACCCCATGATAAATATTTTCAAGGGGTGGATGGATCTGAGACTCGAACTCGGGTCCTCCAGAATGGAAAGTGGAAGGATTTCCTCGCGGCCAATCCGGCCTTCTTAAAAACTCTTGAGATATAAGACATGGGAATTGAATCCGGGATGTAAGCAAGGAACTTGTGGGGACCGAACGCGTTAATCGTACAAATTTGGAATTCGGGGAACGGCTATCGTGGCAGATGGGGACATCGACAGAGACATTCCAGTCGCCAGTCGGGGAACAGCGCTTACGGATAACGGCACGTAGACGTCTACATACGATATATTTTTTATCTTGTCTGTTCAACGTAGAATTCTTGTTTAATTTAGTTATTAATATATAATAAACCTTCTGATGCTAAATGGAGTCGTATAGTTTTCGGAACATCAACACGAAACTATAAACTCTTCCACAGTGCCATCTGGCCGACGAATTCTGAACTATTAATAAAAACAAAAATAAAATTTTATTTAAATACGAATATTTCTTATAATTTTAAATAATATGATTTAATTTATCTTTGTATGTAAAATGAATAACTATTCATTTAAATAATTTGTATTTACTTTTAACTGATAATTTTTTTTTCTTTTAAAATGACTATAGAAAATTTTCAAGGAAAGAGACTTCTCGACATAGGATGTGGTCCTACAGTTCACAGAATGGCACCTGCAAGTGCATTCTTTTCAGAAATCATCGTATCCGATTATTCCGAGCATAACTGTGAAAGTGTTAAAAAATGGTTGAACAATGAATCATCATCAGAAGATTGGAATGCATTATTAGAACATTCGGCAATTATAGAAGGTTACGGGTCGAGGTGAGAATCCATAATTTTTAAACCTAAGCTTTAAAACGAAAGTTCAAAACTATTTGTAAATATTCTAGAAAGAAAAGAAATTTATTGTAACATTTATGATATTTATTTCAGTAAAAGTGCAGTTTGGTAAGAGTCGATGAAGGTAGCACGTTTTATCGACTCTTACTAATGTGATTAAGAATTTCAAAAACTTAAATATTGAGAATGTTGCTTTCAGTTGAAACTGGAAGCATCGGAAACAAAATTAAACAGAACTGATTTCCGAAAATGTATGTATACGTAGTAGTACACAATATATAAAAATTTATTTCACTTTGAAGCTTCTTTGCGCTATTAGCATTATCTTTGGCAGCAGAGGACCGCTATATTTATTCTTAACGAATGTGTTTTTCTCGATTCTATTATTAAAAATACGGAAATCTATATCCATGATTAATACGCTGTACATTCCATATTGTATGCGTTTAACTTTTTTATTATTCGGTGATTTTGATAGGTGATTTTGATAGGATACTATTAGCAACAGGCATTTTAAAATTCGTCACAGGCTGGGCATGTTCGGCCTAAGATGGTGATTTTGATAGGATACTATTAGCAACAGGCATTTTAAAATTCGTCACAGGCTGGGCATCATCCTTGATGAGGTCAACTGAAAGAATTAAAGGATTGGGATCAACTGACTAGATCCGAGTCCACCTAAAAAAGTAAAGTGTGAGCCCCAATTCTCCTGAAAAACAGAAGATATTGAACCCAGATTCTCAAAGGTAGTAAGGAATTTCTTTACTACGCGTTCATCCAGTCAACCTCTGTTATTTTGGGCCGCGTGATAAAGCTGTGGCTTACCACCCTGTAGGTCGGGTTCAAATCCGGGTCCCACACTTCCACTTTTTCAGGAGGAGTCCGGGCCCGATCTGTTGAACCCATCCTTCAACCATCCGGCAGACCCGATCATAGGTGTTGGCCAGCCTGGGATGGGCTCTATTAGTGGCTGTCGCCCGATACAGTATATCCCTCGTGCGATATGGCGGCTAAATCAAACTAACCTAATCTCTGTTATTTTTGACAGCGTGTGTTATGCCAGGAATCAGCTAGTATTTATGAATGTCCATATTTGAACATACAGTAATACCCGACTTACGTAAATTCGGAGATACGAACTTCTCATTTTTCCCCATCGGCCACTTGTTTTACAATTACATAGTGCATATATGTATATTAAGTGTCTTTAATTACAACTATATATAAACTTTTATAATTTGTTGTTTTCTTGGTAATAACGAGCCAATTAAGAACCTAATACATATATACCTGAAATTAGATTTGAGGATCTGTAGATATCCCGACTTACGTAATTTTCGAAATACGTTATGCTATCCGTCCCACCTATTAGGTGACTCCGTGGTATTACTGTATTTAAAAATATCTCTCTAAATGTCATTTGTTGTACATCTGCGAAGTTTCTAGTCAAGAGTCCTAGCTGTTTCGGTGATGGAAGACCATCTTCTGAACTTTCTCTATCATGCTCTTTCAAAATTCGTCTAATTGCGTTTCTAGAATATGCTGTTACATTGTACATAAACATTCGTTGACATTTACTCTGAATGTAAGCTATAGATACATAAGGTTTGATATTGATTGCCCTGTATGCAAAATAGATGGAATAGTTCACATCGTGTGCGGATTGGTAGTGTTACCTCTTTTTGGCACTACAGTGTATTCGTAATCAAAGATAAATAAATGAAATTTTCATATATGAGTAATAGAATTATAGGATTAATATTTAGAATTATTCTGTTGTTATATTTACATTCAGTAATTTTAATAATTGTTTTATTCTATTTTAAACAGAGATTTAGAAAAAGGAATAAATATTATAAACTCAAGGATAAGAGAAAAAATTAAGAAAGTACTTCCTTGCGATGTTTTACAGAAGAAAATGGTTCCGATGGAAATAGGGAAGTTTGATGTTTTGCACTCTTCTTATTGTTTAGAAGCTGCTTGCACCACACCGGAAATTTATAAATCTACTATTAAAAAATTCGAGAAATACATTATTCCCGGAGGAGAATTAGTGATGGTTGTAACTTTAGATGGTAGTTATTATACTGTCGACAATAACGAGGAAAAACTTCCATTGCTGCCAATAAGTCGTCAACTTGTAGACGAAGCATTGAAAGAGGCAGGATTGAAGAAAAAACATTGTTTTCTGATGGAAATCAATAATAATCCTATTTGTAATTTTAAGGGAGTAATGATTGTTTCAGCTGTAAAGGAAAAGCTTTAAATGATTAGAATAAACTGGGAATTTGAACAGCATAAAAAAATAAATAATGGCAAAATACTGTATTGAATTTTTTAATAATTAAAAATATGATATGAAATGCAATTATTTGTATGTTATTTAGGATAATTATCTATTCCATTGAATTATTTTTCTTATAAAAATAATAACTAACTTTTAAGAATTAAAAAAAATAAATTAAAACGCGACAATGGAAGAATGAAAACGGGAGGAGTTAACAATCAAATATAATATTATTTCAAATAGAATCCCACTGGTAATCTAGCTTCCAACATTGATCAATCACAAAAAATTTTATAATTTGATCTTTGTGATATTTGGTTAAATATAGATTATCTAAGGGTGCCCATCTGAGAGAAATGGACATATCCCTGACAGTAGCTGTTGGAGATGTGTCCATTTGAGAAATTCTCTCGCGACAGTTTTTCTCTTAGGTGGACACGCATCCTAAAATATTTATCTATACGATAAGTTCAGAAAATATCGAAATAAATATATTAATCAATATATATTATGATTAATATGATTATTAATATACATATCAGTGCCGAATTTAGGGTGAGGCAAGTGAGGCAGTCGCCTCGTGCGAAAATGCAGTTGAAATTTCACACACAAGCTTAATTATATTTATCTTGACAATATTTCGTGCTGTAGAATAGGTCTACAAAGACATACTGGTGTATTTTCTAACGGATAAAAGCCGTAACACACTGAACGCGATGCGAAGCGAAGCATAAGAAAGCAACTTCGCGCGGTTACGTGCCTACAGTGTGTCTTGGACTAGCTTTTCCCGTGGGGCTGCTCGAGTTAACGCGCGAAAGGAGATGAAAATATTGAACTTTGACCAATCAGCACGCGCGAACAATACGGTGCGGCAAGACGCTAAGGAAGCAATCAACCAATAGAAACTAATGTTTTATATACTTGGAAAATGGCGAAAGTTCAACCGTGTGGTTGGGATTCAGATATAGAATTTGTTTTAGAAGTACAAAAAAGATCATATCTATTTCACATGACATTAAAAGAATACCGAAAATATACGATCAGTTCTTTTTAATAACAAATCAACCACACTCCGCATATGACCTCTATCGGCAAATCCATGAAACATGGGAAGTAACTGGACTGCAATGTAGACAAGCTGCGGCGCAGTCAACGCGAAGCGAAGGATGTAAATTTTTCTGTCATCTTTGCTTCGCTCCGCTTCGCGTCGCGTTCAGTGTGTCACGACCTTAATACTTACCAAGAGAGAAACAAATTCCAATTAAATTGATTAATTCAGAATTTTCCAAACTATAATGCGCTAGTCAATTGCAAACTATGACGCACAAGAATTAACAAAAATATAATTTTTTAGACAAACAAAAAAATAAAATTGTTGTTGAAAAAAATTAACAACAAAAGAGTTATAAATACATATATCCATGTCCCCAGAAACTTTTTGCTGTAGCAATTTTAAAGACAAAATATCGATCTTGTTTTCTGATTGAAAAAGAATTACGAATAGCGATATTTCCAATGACACGCGAACCCGGGTCCTCCTGCGTGGCATGCCGACAGCGTTACCACTCGGCCATCCGGCCGCCATTATTTTGCCATTTCCAGACTTCTTAGTTGTTCGATTTTTGTCGATTGTAATGCCATATGTGAAAAAAATGACATTAATTCTAGGTCAAACTAATGTAATTTTTTCTGGGGAATCCAAATCTGCAATAAAAAATAGGGGTTCCCATTTGAGATTTAAAAGTTACCCCTCCCCACCACCAGGGATTGGGAGAGGGGAATCAACTTTAGTATCACTGGATAGTTTTTTTAAATATTGAACATGAATTTTTTTTATTTTTCAATCCAAATTGTATTTCTCGCGTTATTTGACCGTTTACAGACTTTTCACACACATTGTACATATTTTAATGTGTAAGAACTTTATTTATACAAAATATGGTGTATTGTTTTATAGCATTAAATTGTAAATAGAGCCAGGGATTGGGAGAGGGGAGTCAACTTTAGTTTCACTGGATAGTTTTTTTTAAATATTGAACATGAATTTTTTTTTATTTTTCAATCCAAATTGTATTTCTCGTGTTATTTGTCCGTTTACAGACTTTTCACACACATTGTACATATTTTAATGTATAAGAACTTTATTTATACAAAATATGGTGTATTGTTTTATAGCATTAAATTGTAAATAGAAAGTATTTATAAAATTAAATTATTATGAAAATGAGGGGGCGTACCATTTTTTATGAAAAAAGGGGGCGCAGACACACAGTTTGGAAACCACTGGATTAAATTGATAAACAATTATTAATGATTTTGCATAGTTGAAAGCAGGAAAACTTAAATTATATTTTATATTTATATATTAAATAGAATTCATTGTTATGTCTATTATAAATGTATTTTTGGTAGCATTTAATTAATTATTTGTTGTTTTGAACAAATGAATAAAGCTTTTTGTAGGTTTCTCAATGACTATATCGCACACGTATTTCTAAAGTGACACAAGTCAAAAAAGAACGTTTTGAGAAAATTGGAAAAAATTCGAAATCAGTCTAACTAAAAACCATTATATAACTAATAATTTTTTCAAAATTTGTAATCTTTTGAAACCATTTTTTAGGAAAATGGTTTCAAAAGATGATGGAGGATTGCTTCCCAAGTTATAAAATGGTGCCAACATAAAAATGCAAGTTTTTGACTTGTGTCACTTTAGAAATACGTGTGCGATATATCTGATGCCATTACATTCCCGGTTCCAAACTATTACATACTAGCTAAAACCCGCAAATTTTTGCGGTTATAAATAGTTTAGATATTTTAATAAAAGTTTGCTACAATTAATTCTTTTTGTATACGGGATTTTGTGTTTGAGTTTTTCCAAAAACTTTGATACAAAACTTTTTACCCTAGAGAAGGAAACATATAATTGGCTATGAGTCGGCGTACCACGCAGGAGGATCCGGGTTTGCGTCCCGGGTCTGGTAACTCCTGAAAAGTTTTTTCGAGGTATTGGGCCAGTTCCGGCGATCACCGTCCTACACTATCCGGCCCCCTCCATGGGTGTGGGTGCAGCCCTTAGTTGGAACTGGCCCCACACTTACTAATATCCTGATTGGAAAGAGATGTAAAAATATGTAAAAAAAATTGTCCATGAGTAAAAACTGAATGAGGAATGATCTGTTAAATGACTATCCATTTTTGTTATCCATTTTTCTTTTTGCTATAGGGTAATTCCATGGTAGAAGCATTCGCAAAGCGTTTCATTTTTATATCGCACGCTGTACACTCTCCAACAAAGACCCTCGAGAACAGAGTTGCCAGATCTGAATTACTGAAAGTAGCGAATTGAAGGACTATGTGACATCAAGAAATTTAAAAAAAGGATTATATGACAAATAAAAAACGAAAATTATGTGCAAAAAAGCTGCAAGATAATGTTTCATTTTCTCGATTAAATGAGATCTTTTAACTACAGCAGTAAACCTATGTAAAGAGTTCCCTTTTTCGTGGCATTATGAAATTTATACAACTATATTATGTGCGAAAAGTTTATATCAAAACAACACCAGAAATGACTTAGTCTCGAACCAAGAACATCAAGAAATACGTGAATTAACCCCCTCGAATACAGATTCTTCTACTTAATAAAAACTTAATTAGTGAAAATCAAAAAATAAAATAATCATAGATTGAAAAATGCTGATAGATGAAATAATAAATCAGTAGCCGCATAAATAAATTGAAAATTTTTATAAAATTCTATTATTGTAAGTCATATTGTTGCGTTGCTAAGGCATTGACGGCTTATTAATTATATGTGCTGCAGCAACGACTGTGTGCCGCAGCACAACTGTTTGCCGCTGCAACCATTGTGCTCCGCGGCACAGTGGTTCAGTAAATTTTTTTTACGCAAAAAAATTTACAGACAGGTATTGATTAATTTCTAGTAATCAATACCTATCCGTTAACCTCCAAGCGTAAATTCCCTAACAAACAAAAGTTGTTTCATAAAAATCTATTCAGTCATTCTCGAGTTATAAGCGTACATACGCTCTCAAGCATTTCAGATTTATATATATACTAGCAGACCTGTGCCCGGCGTTGCTCGGGCAGTTCATGGCGTTGTACTTAAGTTTCTCTTTCTCTTAAATTATAACCTTTTAGATGACCTTCAGACATTTCTTCAATATATTCTGAAAATTTTTCCCGTATAGATGTTTTCTATTTGAAACAGGAGTCTTTTCGAATATTCACTTATTTATCTTTCTTTCTCTATTAGAATTCTGTCGATTTGTTTCAATCTTGTAATCTGTTGTCGTTGTTCGATCTTCTAATGTCTTTGTGTGATAAAATATAAACAAATTTCATTTGAGATATGTAATATGTCACCATCGTAATTATGGATATTGAACAGGTCTAACTTATCTGCAAATTCGACATAAAATTTCCTTTAAAATAAAATATCCAATGAAAAGTTATGATATAAAGTTACTGATCGAAAAATGAGATGATAATGGATGTTGACAATATATAAGGGAATGTAATGGTTCTGGATATTGAGCTATTTCGTCTAATTTTACCTTTCCAATGGAACAACACATTCCGCTTGCTTCCTGTTCCCATTTCATCGCAAAGCAATATTCACAGATGTTATTCATGGTTCCTATTACAACTGCTTGATTTTGATTATATTCAATTTGCAGAATCATATGTAAAGGCAGAGCGTTCCAAATTTTTCCGTGGAATTCCTTTTCTTTGAATTTTTCAGATTCTATTCAGTTCAAGTGAATGTTGGCCTTTTACTAAAGTTTCTCTTTTTTTAAATTATAGCGTCGGCGGATGGCCGCGTGGTAAAGCTTTGGCTTACCACGCTGGAGGATCCGGGTTCAAATCCGGGTTCCGAGGAATTCCTTTTCTTTGAATTTTTCAGATTCTATTCAGTTCAAGTGAATGTTGGCCTTTTACTAAAGTTTCTCTTTTTTTAGATTATAGCGTCGGCCGGATGGCCGCGTGGCTCATGTCGTATTCTGAGACTAGCCAAAGCTTTTCCCCTGCTCCACCAACGAGGGTACTACAGGGTACTTATGTCTGCGAGAATAATCTCGGCTTAATCATTGCCTACAACTAGGGGTGCGGACTCGCCTGACCACCTCTCTGATCCACAAGCGATGACGGGAGCTATAAATGGCCGCCGCCAGATACAGTATATCCCATGAGGGTGGCTTAATAAAACTTACCTAACCTTAAATTATATTCTTCCTTTTGAAATATGTGCCTTTTCGAACATTCCCTTCTTAACGGGAGCTATAAATGGCCGCCGCCAGATACAGTATATCCCATGAGGATGTGGTGGCTTAATAAAACTAACCTAACCTTAAATTATATTCTTCCTTTTGAAATATGTGCCTTTTCGAACATTCCCTTCTTTGTTTGTTTCTTTCTCTATTAGAAATCAGTCGATTTTTTCGATCTTCTAATATTTCATTTTTTCGAATTAAAAGCAATCGTTTAGCATCAGGAGTTAATCTACCTAAAGAGTTTTTTTTCGTGTCATTATAAAATTTATACAAAAATGTTACAATTTTTATAAGTCAAATTGTTGCGTTGCTATGGCAATGACGGCTTATTAATTATAAGTGCCGCGGCTTATTAATTATAAGTATGCCGCGGCACAGTGGTTCAGTAAATTTTTTTTATGCAAAAATTTACAGACAGATATTGGTTAATTTCTAATAATCAATACCTGTCTTTAAACCTTCCTGCGTAAATTCCCTAACAAACAAAAGTTGTTTCATAAAAATCCTTTCATCCGTTCTCGAGTTATAACCGTACATACACTCTCAGGCATTTAAGACTTATATATATATAGATAGATAGACGTTTACGCATTTTTTTTGTCAACAGATGATGCTACACTCCATTCTTGAAGAATACTATGTGGCGGGGCGACATATATATATATAGATAGATAGACGTTTATGCATTTTTTTTTGTCAACAGATGATGCTACACTCCATTCTTGAAGAATACTATGTGGCGGGGCGAATCAAGCCCTTTCACAGGCTGCCACCCCTGCGAAGGAATCAGCTGGATTGTGAAGGATGGGGATCGACGGCCTGGCCCTGACTCCATGATAAATATTTTGAAGGGGTGGGACCTGAGACTCGAACCCGGGTCCTCCAGAGTGGAAAGGCGAAGCGTTTCCACGCGGCCAATCCGGCTTATGTTTATGTATTAATGCGCGTGAATGAAGAGGAGAGAGGGCACCATTTTCTGATATTGCCTCAGGTGACAAAATATGTAGATCAGGCGCTGATACATATATTAAATTATAATTTGAGTTACTCTACAAAGGGATAATGGGTCTAGACGAGGTGTTGGAAACGGGTTCCAGACTTTTCCGACACACTGTATATATTTTAACGTATAAGAAATTTATTTATACAAAATATGGTATACTGTTTTGTAGCATTAAACTGTAAATACAAAGTATTTATAAAATTTGACTGTTATGAAAATGAGGGGGCGTACCAATTTTTATGAAGAAAGGGGGCGCAGACACACAAAGTTTGGAAACCACTGGATTAAATTGATAAACAATTATTAATGATTTTGCTTCGTTGAAAGCAAGAAAAATTAAATTATATTTCATATTTATATATTAAATAGAGTTCATTTTTATATCTATTATAAATGCATTTTTGGTAGTATTTAGTTAATTATTTGTTGTTTTGGAAAAATGAATAAAGCTTTTGGTAGGTTTCTCAGTGATTATATATCTAACGCCATTACATTCCAGGATCCAAACTATTACATATGTTTATGTATTAATGCGCGTCAGTGAAGAGAAAAGAGGGCACCATTTTCTGATATTGCCTCAAGTGACAAAATATCTAGATCAGGCGCTGTTACATACATTGAATTATAATTTGAGTTACTCTACAAAGGGATAATTGGTCGGGACGAGGAGTTGGAAACGGGAATTGAATCGGGACCCTCCAGTGTGGAAGCACAGGAGTCTCTCCGGCCGACAACTGACATGTATTATGGCAAGCAAATAAGCGTGCATCCAAGAAAATTTTTTGGAAACGGGAATTGAACTGGGACCTTCCAGTGTGGAAGCACAGGAGTCCGTCCCGCCGACAACAGATATGTATTATGGCAAGCAAATAAGCATGCATCCAAGAAAATTTTTTACTCACTCCTGTGCAGTGTGCAGCACATATGGAAAAGGGAATTCAACCGGGACCTTCCAGTGTGGAAGCACAGGAGTCCGTCCCGCCGACAACAGACATGTATTATGGAAAGCAAATAAGCATGCATCCAAGAAAATTTTTTACTCACTCCTGTGCAGTTTGCAGCACATTTTGAGCACCACTACTCTAAAATAATTTAAAACTGATATTTGTAAATATCTTGTCAAAATATCAAAATATTTGTCATCTTGTCAAAATAGTTCAATTAAATATCACTATCCTCTCCTTGATAAAGAATAGTATGATAAAATCTCCAGTGTGAAAGCACAGGAGTTGTCCGGCCGACAACTGACATGTATTATGGCAAGCAAATAAGCGTGCATCCAAGAAAATTTTTTACTCACTCCTAGAGTGTGCAGCACATTTTGAGCACCACTACTTTAAAATAATTCAAAACTAATATTTGTAAATATCTTGTCAAAATATCAAAATATTTGTCATCTGGTCAAAATAGTTCAATTAAATATCACTATCCTCTACTTGATAAAGAATAGTATGATAAAAATGAGTATCTTACTTAGCAGAATTATCTATTTCTGTTTATTTAGTTTATTAATTTTATTATAATAAATCGTTCTTGTTATTCTATAAATTAGTATTCGACTGTATGTAAAACTTGTAATATATTTTTATTGTAATCATGATATCTAAAGATAATGTTATCAGTCCGATATGATAATTAGAATAAAAAGAATAAATTAAAATTATCAAGATATTAATTATTCTTTGGACTTTTCTTTTGGTAAACAACTTAATATTACACCCCTCAATTTAGATCGAAATAAATATTATCATTAAGAAGAGTAAACTTTTGTGTGAACATTCCATTGTTGCAACAAAAAGAATAAATTAATTATCAAGATATTAATTATTCTTTGGACTTTTCTTTTGGTAAACAACTTAATATTACACCCTAAATAAATATCATTAAGAAGATCGAAATAAATATTATCATTAAGAAGAGTAAACTTTTGTGTGAACATTCCATTGTTTAAGTAAGTTTAAATATTTACTATTAAAATTTTTTTATATAAATATATATACAGTATATTATAAAAAAGAAGGTTGATAATTTTTAAATTAAATTTGATACCAAATTTAATACTACTCAGATATCTTAATATATTGATGAAATTGCATTTGATGAAATGTATAAATCGGAAAAAACATGACAAAATTACAAACGAATTATCTTCAATAGAAAAATTAGTTATTTTGTACAAGAAATTGATTGAATCTAAATTGAATAATGATTTTTGTAGCTTGAGTGCAGCATATGAATTTTTTAAAATCATATCAGGTTTCTTTTCTGCTTATATTATTGGCTGGATTATTTATTCAGTATTCTTTATCAGGACGAACCGCAGAAGCATCTACTATAGTATCGGAAACTGAACCATGTTTATTAAGAGTAGGGACAGTTTTCCAATACATACGAAAGAAATTTTTGTGAAATAAAATTAATTTCAAAAATATGGCGGCGTGACTGAAGAAAATGAAAATTGTTATTGTGCTTGAGGTTTCTGCAAATAACGAGAAATGAAAATACATAGAAAGAGAAACTGATCAGTTTCTCTTTCTATGTATAATGAAATGAAGCGTTTAATCAGTTAACTTTAAATTAAATTAATGTGTTGTAACACTAACAATGTTGCAGAAAAAGTAACGTGTTGTTTTTAGTCTCCAGTAAGAATTAAATTCCTCATAATCTTCAGCCTGGAATTAATGCGGAAAGTTATATTATTCAATACAATCAGTCTTTTGATATCAAAATATGAATCTAGAAACAGTTTATTCAAAGATAAAATTTAACAGGACTATTGAATTTAGTTTATGATGATCTATGTTATTCACTATAGATAATGCTTTTTAGTTCCAACAATTGATAAGAAAAAGATAGGAATAATGCTACTATTTGTATTTTTTATTTTTTATTTGTATTTTACGCCACTTTCTAATTAGTGAAATTACTAAGGAGCGGGACCAATTCCAACCACGTATACACCCATAACCATAGATGGGGACCCGATGGTGAAGAACGACGATGGCTAGAACGGGTTCAGCATCTCCTGAAAAGTTGCGCGTTGGCTTGCCACGCAAGCCATTTGTACAAGACATTGATTTAATCTAAGTTGAATAATGGTTTTGTAGCTTGAGTGCAGCATATGAATTTTTAAAAATCATATCAGGTTTCTTTTCGGTTTATATTATTAGCTGGATTATTTATTCAGTATTCTTTATCAGGACGAACCGCAGAAGCATCTACTGTAGTAACGGAAACTGAACCATATTTATTAAGAATAGGGACTATTTTCCAGTACATAAGAAAAAAATTTTTGCGAAATATAAATAATTTCAAAAATATGGCGGTGTGACTGAAGAAAATGAAAGTTGTTATTGTGCTTGAGGTTTCTGCAAATGACGTGAAATGAAAATACATAGAAGGAGAAACTGATAATCTTGTAATGAAATGATGCGTTTAATCAGTTAACTTTAAATTAAATTAATGTGTTGTTACACTAACAATGTTGCAGAAAAAGGAAGATATCGTTATTAGTCTCCAGTAAGAATTAAATTCCTCATAATCTTCAGCCTGAAGTTAATGAGGAAACCATTTTTTTATTAATTTCTGATAAAACAAAACAGTTGATAATAATGAAACGTGATACATTAGAGTTAGAAAAAGAAAAGTTTTAGTCTCCAATAAGAATTAAATTCCTCATAATCTTCAGCCTTAAGTTAATGAGGAAAGTTATATTATTCAATATAACTACTCTTTCGATATCGTAGAATGTGAGTCTAGAAACAGTTTATTCAAAGATATAATTTAACAGGACTATTGAATTTAGTTTTTGATGATCTATATTATTCACTATAGATAATACTTTTTGATTCTACGCCATTTTCCAATCAATGAGATTACTAAGGAACAGGGCCAGTTTCAACCACGGGCTACACTCACACCTGTGGAGAGGGACCGGATGGTGAAGAAGGAGGATGGCTAGGCCGGACTCAGAACCGCGGAAAAACTTTTCAGGAGATGCTGGAACAGAGACGCGAACCCGGATCCTCCTGCGTGACAGGCAATGGGTTACCATGTAGTCATCCGGCCGCCAATGCTATTGTTTTTGATGCTACTTCTCCAATCATTTTCTAACTGTACTAGAAAAGAAGAATTAAGTTACAAATAGATTTTATCCTACTTTCCGAAGGAAATGGAGGCTTTGTTTTTTGTCAACAGATGATGCCACTATCATTTCTAATTTTTTGACACCACTTCCCATTCTGTCAGAATGCTAAATGACAGGGTTAAACCTTTTTTTGTCAATAGATGATACCACTATCCATTCTAATTTTTTGACACCACTTCCCATTCTGTCAGAATGCTAAATGACAGGGTTAAACAAATCCTTCCACTGCTCTCCTTGCGGAGAGGTCAGCTGGATCGTGGAGGACGGGGATCGACGGGCCGGGCCCGACCCTATGATAAACATTTTCAAGGATTGGGACCGGAGACTCGAACTCAGATACTCCAGAGTAAAAGCTGAAGCGTTTTCATGCGGCTAATCCGGCCTGGAAATGGAGGTTTGTAAGATTGGGATAATGTCTTATCTATCAGTCTAATTCAGTATGTTCTGTAATTGAAGGACACCGTATTCTTTAATAGTTTAGAATTGTTTAATCCTACGGAATGAAATTTCGCTTTTATCAAAGTTTTTGGTTCATGTTAGTGTAATGTAACATACATTATATGAATACTTTATTTTTAATCCATCTGTCGTTAATATGTATCACAATGACATCACAGTTCCAACCTGACATCATTGTAACGGCGAAAACAAGTAATGACATCACAAAACACTGATAATTTATTGCATCACGAGGACGTAACAATGACGTTACATAGCTCTGATGATGATGTTATCCTGACAGGTATGCTGGTTAAATCAAGTTTAATAATGGAATATAAAACCAAAGAGGACCATAATAAAATCACATTCCATTCTATTGAGTATTAGATGACAGAGAGAAATAGGCCCAGTTATAGGCTTCCCTATCGTTGCGAAGAGGTCAACCAGATTTTTCAAATATCAAAATTTCTAACTTTTTCTTGCATTTTTGTCGACGGCATTACATATCCGAAAAATTAAATATAAATACAGTAGTTGCTTTTGTCTATTAGTTTCGCAGATATAAAAGCGTTTAGTAATTCATTTTTCATGACATACCGAGAGCCATACGAACTCCCAACATAGACATTATTCTCATCAAAATTTATGCGGAAATCCAGACCCAACCTATCAATCATTGTCCTCTAGAGTTCGAGGATACCCCGACAGAGGTGGACAATCTATAGCGAAATATGTTTATAATTCGCTAATTTGTATAAAGCAGATTAGAAAATGGCGTAATCTGTTAAAGAATATCCTTGATTTGCATGTGGTAAAGTATTGTCCTCAAAGAGTTCGAGGATACCCCGACAGAGGTGGACAATCTATAGCAAAATATGTTTATAAGTCGCTAATTTGTAAAAAGCAGATTAGAAAATGGCGTAATCTGTTAAAGAATATCCTTGATTTGCAGGTGGTAAAGAAAGATAACGCTTTATCACCTGGAAGTAAACCAGATGAGCGGAAGGTTTTAAGCGTTGGCTTAGTATTCTTCTCCCTTTTGGTTTACTTTATTATGCTAATGAAAATTTAAAATAATAAAACATTGTATTTATATTTCTTTTATAACGTAATTTAATTGGTTTATCGTTTCAAGATTTGTTTGAAAGGACATAACATGGAAGACATTTCTGACGAGGGATATTCCTATGCTTTTTCTAAAGGGCACAAAAATCCAAATTTTGCATTGATTTATAAAGATTTTCTTCTTACCTACGTAAAATCAGAAGAAGATTTTATTACATTTGCTCTTTACAAAATTTTTCAAGATGGTAAGATTAATTATAAATCATTATTATTTTTTTAAATTAAGTAAATTAATGACATTACCATAAATTTAAACAAATGTCATGCTATTTGTATAAGTATATTTAAATAAATTATAGAATAGATTAGCTTGAGTTACGCCGCTGAATCACACAAGGGAGATAACTGGCAGAGGATACTTTTACAGCCCATCACAGAGTGACCAACACCCATGATGGAGTCAACCGGATAGTTGAAGGAAGGGTTCAACAAACCGGGCCCGGATCCTTCCTGAAAAACTGGAGATATGGAATCCGGATTTAAACCTGGATCCTCAGGATATTAAGCCACAGTTTTACCACGCGGCCATCTGGTTGATGTTTCCACTCTGGGGACTCGGACTCGAGTCTCATTTCTTGAAATGTTTACCATGGGATCCAGGCCCGGCCCGTCGATTCCCGTCTTCCACAATCTGGCTGATCCCTCCTCAAGGGCGGGCACTCTGTGGAAGAAATAGTTTCGCCCCGTCAGTTAGAATGCTCACTGAGTGGAACCTGGCATCATCTGTTAACAAAAAAAGAGCTAGTAATGAAGACAAAAATAAAATTTTATTTAAATGCGAATATTTCTTATGGAAGAAATAGTTTCGCCCCGTCAGTTAGAATGCTCACTGAGTGTAACCTGGCATCATCTGTTAACAAAAAAGAGCTAGTAATGAAGACAAAAATAAAATTTTATTTAAATGCGAATATTTCTTATAATTTTAAATAACAAGATTTTATTTAACTCTTACGATATGAATAACTATTCATTTAAATAATTTGTATTTACTTTAAATCGATAATTTTTTCTATTATTTTTAAAATTACAACAGAGAATTTTCAAGGAAAGAGACTTCTCGACATAGGATGTGGTCCTACAGTTCACAGAATGGCACCTGCAAGTGCATTCTTTTCAGAAATCATCGTATCCGATTATTCCGAGCATAACTGTGAAAGTGTTAAAAAATGGTTGAACAACGAATCACCATTAGAAGATTATAATGCATTATTAGAACAGTCGGCAATTCTAGAAGGTTATGAGTCGAGGTGAGAATCTATACTTTTTAATATAATTTAATAAATATAAAAATGAAAGTTTAAACTATTTTAAATATTTTGGAAACAAAATACATTTATTAGACCTATAGGATTTGTGGTTAGTTGGATTAGCAGCGTAGAAAGATTTGGATTTTCCCTTCTGAAGAATGCGGGTTCGATTCTTTAGTCTCATTTCAGAAATATTTATGGTGTCTGAGCCCAGCTCGTCGATCTCGTGTCCACAATTTAATGACCTCTGAGAGGTGGGCAGTCTGTGGAAAATCCTATTATACCCTCCTATTTAGTATTCTGCCTGAATGAAAAGTGGCAACTTCTGTTATCAAAAATTAATTTATATTTATTTTCATAAATAATATATTTTATATCAGAAGATGATAATGAGAATTTTATGCGCTGAAGAAGAAATGCCTAAAACCTGGGCAATGCTACATTATTTAATTTTTTTTTTTTTGAAAAAAGTGAAAATTAAACAATTATTTAAAAATTTCCAAATATGACCAGTATTATTTTTTCAATAGTTATACATAGTCTAGGTGTTAAAATATTTTATCACAAACTTATATATATATATACGTATATACACACACATATTTACATAGCCTACTTGGGCAGCAAGGTGCGCCCAGCATTGTCTGTGCATACTTTGAAAATATGCACAGTATATTAGGAAAATCTTAGTTTTGATTATTTGCATGTTAATTTCTTCAAGAGTTTCACTTGTTCAATTGTTCTTTAAATACAACCCTCATAATTTCCGGAAGGTTCATGAACTTATATATGTTTTTCGCTTTCCGATTTAAAAAAAAACTTACCTAAAGAAATATTAAAATTCGTAATGCTATGACTAACTGAAAATTGAACCATTTTGCATAATAATAGAATATTTTAATTGGAAAATTATTTCGTGCGTTGATTTCATTTGTTACTTCAAATCTCGTGTTTATTGAAATGTTATATCATCATCAAACTAATTGAGTTACAACTGGTAGAAATTATTTCGATTTTCATTGTATTGTCCCCAGTCCAGTAAGAATATTTTAATTGGAAAATTATTTCGTGCGTTGATTTCATTTGTTTTTGTGCGTTCGACTTCATTCATAAATCTCATGTTTATTGAAATGTTATATCATCATCAAACTAATTGAGTTACAACTGGTAGAAATTATTTGAATCTTTCTGAATTTATTAAAGTAAACAATCAGGAGCTCATTTATGAATATTATATCGTAATGAAGTTATTGGAGTGCTTACGCGACATCTGTTTATTACGTCATGAGATTTTGTAATGGTAACCTGAATTCGAACAAAATCATTTTGCTATACAGGTATAATTTATTAATTATAGCAATTGGAATCTATTAGCCAATAATAGTCCAATTGTTAGTTTGGAGTCCAATTTTAATGAGATTAAAATAACATCCTGATTGCAGTATTGAACCTCATCGTGACTTGAAATCGAGACGTATGAATCGAAATTTTCTTTTGACGTCACCGATTGTTAAGTCGTAATATATGAATCACTTCGGTGCGATTATGACATCATCTCGAATTTGAATATTACTTTGAAGGAATAAAACCATATATTGATTAAATTATTAAATTTTATGGAATTTTTGGATTGTTCATAATTGTTTAATAATGATCTGAAAAATCACTGAAAATTCCTGTTATTTAAAGTTGGACTATCGCAGAGAATTGCGAACCTATATGCCAAGTTTGGCGATTGTAGCTTCTACATTTTAAGAGATTACTCACACAAACAAACAAATAAATGAATATATATATAAGATATACAAATGATAAGTAATAAATACAGTACTGTGTGCAGTAAAGCATATATTGATATATATATTTTTTAGTTCATTTCTTGCAGCATCATTAATTTTTTAGAGGATAGGTTAAATTTAAGGACGATATCGCTCTATCTGATAGTAACCAATTTTAGAGCCATCCTAGGTCGATCAACATAAATGAAGGAGTCAACCAGAAGGATAACTGGTGAAATTCGACAGCCAGGCACTGTTGAATATCTGGGATAAGGAACCCGGATCCTTCATGATAGTAAAATTCATCTCATGCTAATGAGATAAATTTTACCATCATGAAGGATCATTGTCAGATCAAATCTGACAATGATCTGATTTTATCAAATCTTTTAAAGACAAATAAGATTTATAAAATACATAATTATGTTGCCATCATATATTTTCAAGTAAAAGATTCCTGTTGGTAGGGAATAATATACTCTCATCTAATTGGCGTATCGTTAGAGATGAGTAAAGGATATCTTCTCATTTCTATTAGTTCTATTAATCTATTCTTTCTAAGAAGGATTGTTTCTCTTTTTTCTTGTACTTTCCTATACGTTTTTCTGAGTGTTTCATTCTTTACAGGGTTAAATTCTTGAGTACGAACTACTATATATATATATTTCTTCTGTGAAAATAAATGCAAATCAATGAAAACTTTATATGATATTAGAGAAAGAAAAATCGAATAAAATTCTTTTCCTTGTGAGCATTTGGCATACTCAAGAAATGCGTCGGCCGAATGGCGCGTGATAAATCTGTGACTTATTACCTTGGAGGATCCGGTTTCAAATCCAGATCCCACATCTTCCGTTTTAAGGAGGGGTTCGGACCCATTCCGTTGAACCTAATCCTCAATCATCCGGTCGACTCATCATAGGTGTTGGCCAGCCTGTAATGGGTTCAATAAGTGGTTGCCCCGGATACAGTATATGCCAGCGCTGGTATATACCTCGGGATATGGCAATTTAACAAAATTAACCTAACCTAACCTCAGGAAATGGGCAGTCGATGGTAACGCATTGGCATGCCACGCAGGAGGACCGGGGTTCGTGTCCTGGGTCTGGTCCCGGATTTTTTGATGTACTCGATCCTACCGTCCTTCACCATCCGGTCCCCTCCACGCGTGTGGGTGCAGCCCGTGGTTGGAACTGGTCCCTCCCCCTTAATAATGTCCCTAATTGGAAAGGGGAGTAAAATATGCAAGAAAGAGAACCTCAAGAAATGTAAAATTGAACTATATATATATATAAAACATTTATATTGAAAGAATTTAATAGTATAATTGAATTTAATTATAGATTTCCTCATAGTTATTTTTTATTTCTGCGAATCTTCAAATAAGGTTAAAACTATACATCGAACATTATTAACATATGCAACGGTTGTATTTTTATATTATAAATTAATTATATATTTATATTAATAAACCGTAGTGTTAAAAATATTTGAACACCAATCTATATTAGTAGCGTGTTGCACTACTTTTAGCAGCACTGACGGTCCGAATACGATATGATATGGATGCTACAAGATTTTGGATACATTCAGAATCCACATTCTGTCATAGTTTATGTACATTTCCTGGTGGTGGCTCCAGCACATAAATTATAGTGGACGCTATAAATCACCTTCTTGACATTCAATATGGTTAAGATCGGAGTTACTTGGCATGCCATGGATACGAAGTAAAATCAGTTGAATGTTTCTCAAACCAGTCTAGCAGGCGGCCGGATGGCAGAGTGGTAACTATTTCCTGGTGGTGGCTCCAGCACATAAATTATAGTGGACGCTATACATCACCTTCTTGACATTCAATGGGGTTAAGATCGGAGTTATTTGGCAGGCCATGGATACAAAATAAAATCAGTTGAATGTTTCTCAAACCAGTCTAGCAGGCGGCCGGATGGCTGAGTGGTAATGCTGTCTGCGTGCCACGCAGGACACAGGTTCGTGTCCCGGGTCTGGTAACTCCTGAAAGATTTTTTCGGAATGTTGGGCCCGGCCCGGCGACCCCCGTCCTTTACCATCTGGCCACCTCCACGGGTGTGAGTGCAGCCCGTGGTTGGAACTGGCCCCGCCCCTTAATAATCTCCCTGATTGGAAAGAAGCGTAGAATATACACAAAAAAACCAGTCTAGCACAAGTCTGTGTGACAACGAGTATTGTCCTACTGGAACTTTCCATACGTTTAGAGCAGGGCTGTCCAATTGTAATGAACCCGAGGGCCATAGCCGTGTTTACTAGAGGTATGGAGGGCGCAGTTACAAAAAAGGGGGAGGAGCTTTGGTACTTGATATGCTATTGTCTCAACAAACGGAATACAAAAAATCAGTCTAGCACAAGTCTGTGTGACAACGACTATTGTCCTACTGGAACTTTCCATACGTTTAGAGCAGGGCTGTCCAATTGTAATGAACCCGAGGGCCATAGCCGTGTTTACTAGAGGTATGGAGGGCGCAGTTACAAAAAAGGGGGAGGAGCTTTGGTACTTGATATGCTATTGTCTCAACAAACGGAACGCATAAATATAACGCTTTTTTGAAACTAATTTTATTTACAGATTAGGAAACCTTATTACAAAATTATATTTACCAGATTGCATCCAATAAACATGTTAACAAAAAGTTATAAAATATAAACAGTTAAAAAATATAAAAATACTATATATGTATATATTTAATGTGACAAATGAGGGCGGACAGCAGGATTTACAAGGGCTGGATATTTATATCCATTCCTGTTGTAACTATCTGCAGAATATGTAAAAGAAGAATCTCTAAGGCAAGTTCTGAATCGATTCTTGACTATCTTCATGTTAAAAAATGCATTTTCATACAAATAAGTACTACCAAACGTTGATATCACTTTCCGACCAAAATCACAAAAGTTAGGTTTTCCCGCCACTACTAATATACTCAATTTTACGTTTTTTCTCACTCATTTCACAAATGCAACGAACTCGTAGTAAAACTGAAATAAAATTAAATTAAAACATAAAATAAAATTAAATTAAACAGTAAAATAAAATTAAAACAGAATCTCACAATAACACAATCACTGAAATGATTAGTATTTGCAACCAAAAAATATTCACAATTCAAAACTATAAACTGAAATAGCTAACACCAAAATTGACGTGATTGAAAGTGTTATAAAAATGTGATGTCATTGATAGTTTGTTGATCATTAAATAATTACTAATAATTAAGACACAATGCTTCGTACATTGAAAGCTGTTTAGTCCTGGTACTTCCACTGGCGCAGATTGCAGCCTTCCTCAATGAAATTTGCTTATCCTTGCGGATATTTTCTAAAGAAAGAAATTTCTGCTGTCAAATATCGAATTCTGAGCAGGAATACATGAGAACTGAAGATTTTGTTTTAACTGTTTGCCATTTCGGGTTTTGACTAGGAAATCCTAGTATTTCATGAATTCGGGTTTGTCCTGTAACATATATATCATATTTCTGACAAATATATGTTACTGTAAACTGAAGATTTTGTTTTAACTGTTTGTCATTTCGGGTTTTGACTAGGAAAAACTAGAAATTCCGACTTTGAATAAGAAATGTTCGAGATATCGAGTTCGGTCTAGGAAATTCTAGAACGTCCGAGAAGCGTTAGAATGTTCTCGTTTTGACTAGGAAATTTTAGTATTTTCTGAATTCGGGTGTGTCCTGTAGCATATACAAGTAGGTGCTATTTACAGATAATACAGTTGAAATATGCACAATATTTTAAATTACACTTTTTCCATTATTTCAAATAATAACAAATTGAATAAATAATATTTCATTATATTATATATTCATTAAATTTATAAGCAACGTAGTTTAGATACACAATGCTTCATACATTGAAAGCTGTTTAGTCCTGGTACTTCCACTGGCGCAGATAGCAGCCTTCCTCAATAAAATTTGCTTATCCTTGCGGATATTTTCTAAAGAAATAAATTTCTGCTGTCAAATATCGAATTCTGAGCAGGAATACATGAGAACTGAAGACTTTTGTTTTAACTGTTTGCCATTTCGGGTTTTGACTAGGAAGGTTTTAACTGTTTGCCACTTCGGGTTTTGACTAGGAAAAACTAGAAATGTTTAACTGTTTGCCACTTCGGGTTTTGACTAGGAAAAACTAGAAATTCTGACTTTGAATAAGAAATGTTCGGGATATCGAGTTCGGCCTAGGAAATTCTAGAACGTCCGACAAGCGTTAGGACATCTTCGTTTTGACTAGGAAATCCTAGTATTTCCTGAATTCGGGTTTGTCCTGTAACATATATATCATATTTCTGACAAATATATGTTACTATTACAAATTGGTCGTTTATATATTTGCACGTAGTGTGAAGAAAGCTTGTTTAATATTATATTTACATTTTTACTTTGTTAATATTTACAAAAAAATCAAAAGATTGATATCAAACAAGTGCAACAGTTACAAATTGGTCGTTTGAATGATTGTCAAATACACTACTTGTAAAAGCTAGTTATATTATTTTATATATTTGCACGTAGTGTGAAGAAAGCTTGTTTAATATTATGTTTGCATTTTTACTTTGTTAATATTTACAAAAAAATCAAAAGATTGATATCAAACAAGCGCAAATAATAATATATATATTATAGAATTTTAATAGGTCAAAATACTTGAAAATATTTTGCTGGCAGTTAATTTAATAATGCTATCTAGGCCTTTTCACACCAGGCAACAATCGGCATGCCTCATTTGAAAGGATTCTAAATGTTCTGTTAAGATTACATATAATGTTTGGTGCTGCCTGCTATCAGAACTTTGATTTTGATTCTTGACTATTTATTGATATATTTTTTATGCAAAATATTAAATATTATCACCTTTTATAAATTTAATTATATAAATTCAAATATAAAAATACTATAAATTTAATCACTGTCAACTCTAAATAACCAATTTCATCAGTTTTCTGCCTTTCTTTTAAATACATAATAATGAACGAAACAGCTCTAGGTAGGATAAATTATTTCTCTATTTAATACAGTACTATATAATAATAAAATAAACATCCGGTTATCGATCGATAATGCCCTAAACTTTGATGCTTATTATTTATTTTTAATTTAGAATAAAATTTTGGAATATTAGTGACCGATAACAGGAATTTTAATTGGTTAATGCAAAACTAAAATTTATAAGTGCATATAGGCCTACTATACATGAAGAGAGCAATAAATGTCGAAAATATTTATATATAGTAGTAGCAATATTTTAAATTACATTTTTTCCATTATTTCAAATAACAAATTGAATAAATAATATTTCATTATATTATATATTCATTAAATTTATAAGCTTTATTATTGCATTAAATATATAGCTTACATAATATACACTACCAAAATTCAGAAATATGCTCATGAACTATTAAAATTTTGTTATTTGCTTATTAAATCTTAATCGAAATAATAAATTGTAAAATAATTATTAAAATATATACAGTACTTAATTTTATATTACTAATATTAAAATTCCACAATTTTTTATATCATCTGCTTATTAAATCTTAATCGAAATAATAAATTGTAAAATAATTATTAATATATATACAGTACTTAATTTTATATTACTAATATTAAAATTCCACAATTTTTTCAAAACAAAAAAAAACTTATTAATGTAGATTTAAGAACTATGCGTGAAAAAAAAAGACTTCTAAAATTTGATTATTTTTATTTTTTAAATATTGGTTTAAGCTAAAGTGTGGTCCACAAAAACTAGAACTTCCCCTAAATGGCCTGCGGAATAATTTGAACTGGCTAATAGGGCTGGTATATAAAATGAAATTTTTAATAAAATTTATTAACTGACAATTCCTATCTTACATTTTGAGACATACATAACACTCAACCAACCATATGATTTTTCATGAAATTTTCAAAAATCATGTTAACTAACCTCTAATAAACACAAGATAATTTTATCAAACTTTTATTTTTCAAATACAAACAAAAGTCCATATGAACAGATGGTAGATAATTTCATGAGTTTACTATTTAAAAAATTTTGATAAGTCTCAACAATTATGCTGTTCATCGATAAATTATAGTACCAAATCTATCGATTTTTTTTAATAAGAAACATTATAGAAAATATTGGAAAAATATTTGTTTTAAATTTAATGGATTATCGATTTCTTTTTTTAATAAGAAACATTATAGAAAATATTGGAAAAATATTTGTTTTAAATTTAATGGAACATTTAAAGTAAATTTGGTAAATATTGAAATAGGATTCTACTTTACCTGATACATTATGGCAGTACTGCACATAGACTCGCGGTACGATCGAATTCTCAATATCATATTCGTAAATTACATAGTGAAATCCAATTACTAATATAGTTTTATGAAGAAGCCATTACAGTTCCGCAAGAGATGCAAAAATAATGATGATAAACAGAATATATCGAACTATTACATTAAATATAATAAACTTTAAAACAGACTGAAATTTGGTATGAAACTTAGAAATCTTTGCTTCTGGCGAAGATTGCTAAGTTTTATATCAAATTAGTCGGACAGATTTGAAAATTAATTGCAGTAAATCTAGCAACGATAATCATAAATTTACCTAGTAAGCAGAAAAACGTTAAAATTTGAATGTTCTATTATTAAATTTTAATTTCTTTTAGGATAATTAATATATAATCGTTTGCATTCTAAAATATTTTCTGATGAAAGTTCCTATATTTGTAAATTGCAATAAGATATTTATGGATTAAATTATTTTTTGTTTATTATGCAAATATTTAATGTAAAACTCAAGATATGAAATATTTAAAATTTTTAATTACATACTTAATCTCACTTTAATTCAAAATATTATAATATACAACTACTCTCAATGTGTAACCATATTATTTATTATTCGTGATGATAATTAAATTTAAAAATGATGTTATCTTACCTAAGAAAAATTCGATTCAAAAATAAATCGGCTGTTCCTTTTTAATAAAAAAAACGCCGCCTTGTGGTAACTAATAATTTAAATTATAATTTTTAAACTAAAAATCATTATATTAACATCATTAAAAGAGTAATTTTTATCTAATGTTTAAAAGTAAAAAATACAATAGTAAAATTTTAGTATTTTTTTAATGGAGGATGAATTTATTAGTTATTACCGAAAATAAGTTTTATTCTAAACAATTTAATGGTAAATCTATAATCTAAACCAGGAGTCGGCAAACTGCGGCTTGTGAGCCACATGCGGATCTTTGGGTACGTACATGTGGCTCTGAAGTAAAATTTAAAATGAAAATAAAATTTCTCATAGTTTTATAAAAATGTTAAAGAATCTTCGGATCTACGTATTTATGTGAGCAATCGTTTCTTAATCGTGAGCCACATGCGGATCTTTGGGTACGTATATGTGGCTCTGAAGTAAAATTAAAAATGAAAATAAAATTTCTCATAGTTTCATTTATAAAAATGTTAAAGAATCTTCGGATCTACGTATTTATGTGAGCAATCGTTTCTTAACATGAATTTCATTAAATGTAAATTGAGGGGCCAAATTACTGATGCCAATGTAGAATCGTGCCTTAAATTAAAAACGACTAGCTACACAAACTGGAGATACAGAAACTTTCTAAGGAAATGCCAGCTCATTGCTCACATTGATTAAAACCAATGCGTGCAATTTTTTGTGTGATTTTTTTCTTCATTTAATAAAAATATAATTAATATTATAATTTGTTATAATATTACTTTAAATTTTGCTTATTTGTAAAAAATATATTTATGACTTTCGAATAATTTTTAAATTGTTGTGAGGGACAGATTTGATTCTTCCGTCTGAAAAATGTTTGATTAGGTTAGGTTAAGTAGGTCACGAGGGATATACTGTATCTGGCGACGGCCACTTATAGAGCCCATCACGGGTTGGCCAACACCAATAATGAAGTCAACCGAATGGTTGAAGGATTGGTTCAATGGGCCGGATGGACCCCTCCTAAAAAACTGAAAGTGTGGTACCAGGATCCTCCCGCGTGGTAAGCCACAGCTTTACCACGCGGCCATCCGGCCGACCTCAAAAGTTTGCCGACCCCTAATCTAGACTATAATTAACATACTCTTTCTTCCGTCTATAAACCTATGATTTATTGAAGTTCTTCCAATATTGTTTTTGAAAGAATTTATATTTAAAAAATAATAGTTTATATTTATTAACCAGAATTCGACAACAGATTTTATTTCTATAGTCGTTGTATATTTTCATATTGTTATCTTGTTATCAAAATATATTTATTAAAAAATTTTAGACTTATTAAGAAAAATTATTTGAAATTTATAAATATTGTCATAAATATAATAAGACCTCTCAGTTTATTAGGCAATTTATGTCGCAGCATCAAGATTTAAATTCTATCAAAAGACATTTGTTAAAATTTGATTTATTTTATAAACTGTTGTAATTTATATATTTCCTTTGGATTAAATGTATGTCGAGTAATTTTCGCAAATAATCTTTGATAAATGACATAATAGTAATAAATATAGGGAGAAATAATAAATGAGTTTATTATTCGTAGAGGAAAGTAACCAAATATGGAATAGTATCCCTAATATGGAATACCGGCATTTCTCGTAAACAAATAATCCTAGACGCAATAAACAGTGATCGTCTATCTCTTTCAATCACTGTATGCGCGTACAGGTTTCAACTTGTCAGTCGAGCGAG
>AYEL01080231.1:0-49452 GCA_000484575.1 Olivierus martensii
TGTATGACTGAATCTAATTACGATTAAAAGTTTTTGATTTTTAATATTTGTTTATTTTATGCGTAAAAAACAAAACGGTATTCCATATTTGGTTACTTTCCTCTATTAATTATAAAATGTTTGATTATTATTAATTAAATAATAAATAGATTAAGATGCTTAGTATTTGATTTATATTGTATTATATTATATATATAATATATATATATATATAGAGAGGATATAGAAGCAAAACTTATATTCTCCAATTTTTTTCGAAATTGTGTTAACATTGTATTCTTAATCTGTATTTTACTGTGCATTATTTCCAGATAAAAAATACGTACCAAAAATAAAAATTATCATTTTAAATTTAATTCAGAAATATGAGTTTGCAGAAAAAATCATATTAACCACTTCTTGTTTGTTCCTTTATCAAAAGTCATATTATTCATTTTCATCAATAAAATAGAATGTTCCAAATGCATTGTGGAAACTCTAAGTTTTGATACTATATTAATTTTATTTTGTTGAATCATAAAATTTAAATCTACATTTTTGAATTCTTTTGCAATCATTTATAAATTACTTGTAAAAATATTATGGTGAAGAAGGGAGAAAGATTATAATTTTACATTTCTGCAAATATATTATTGATGATAATATAGTAATCAAAATGGAAAAAAAAAAACAAACATACTCTCCTTTGTCAACCGCAGAAAGAAGCGCCAATTCTACATTTTGGTAACTAAGTACTTTTCAAAGACTCGAGTTTTAATTTAAAATAATTTTGGAAATTTGATTATCTTTAAATTCTTGTGTTTATGTAAAAAGAAAAAACTTAAAAGATTAATTCGATTAAGTTAAATATCATTTTTTTGTTCAGTTTTAATATAGTTATTATTGTTATTAGCTGTTATTTAATAAATTATATTTATTTTGAAGTACTATTCTACAATTATTTTTTTATATTATTCAGTTTTTACTATTTTTCTGTTCTGTCCATTTAACATATTTACTGATGGCCACTTAGTACATCAGTATTACATACCGAAAAAGTGATGTATGTGTTAAAACTAACATTATCTATACTTATTTGTTTCAAAAATCACATTATCCGAAAGTTCGGAGCAAAACTCACATTATTCAAATTTGTCGGTTTCTCTCACATTTTTCAAGAAAAAGATTAAGAAATGAGTTAATCGATAATTTATTAATATATAGAAGAAATAAATAAATAAAAATTCTATGCAATTCATCCAAATCTATGCATGTAAGAAGTTTTTCAGCTTTACCACAAATCTTCAAAAGTGGAAAATGTGAATTTTGCTTCTATACCCCTCATATTTTATTCTATTAATTTTTATGAAGTTTAACATTGTGTGAGAGTCACGTGATCGAACGAAAGAAATCGTGAGAGTCAAGTATTTCGGCGAAAAACGAAAACGGCGTAATTAGTAGCACTTATCAATATTACTAGTGAAAAACATCACGTACGAGAGATGATCATTAAGAACAAGAACAGTCATGGTTATCATAAAGCACGAAGATAAGAGGACTGCGCCAGAAACCACATCGAAAATAATATTTATTCGGATGACGATTACGAATTTATGACACGGGTTATCAGGTCTGGATAAGATCCGAGAGAAGAACCCGGGCCAAGAAGGGTCACCTTGAAGCCCAAGACTGCCTGCCTTTGGACCGATAGGGGAAGAGACGGTCAACGATATAGACCCACTGAACAAAATGTCGAGGTCTTCTTCCCGATTTTCCCCAACCGTCGTCGTCTTTTCCTGGTCTTTTCCGTGTGGTCTACCTAGTCCGTCTTCCCAGTGCCGGATTAAACTAGTGCGGGGCCTGTAGCATATGTTAAGAAAGGGGCCCTAACTAGAAAAAAATAAAACAACGCAAATATATTTGAATACATACATTTTTAATTTGCAATATCAAAAATAACATTTTTGATAATGCAAATTAAAAATGTATGTGTTGTTATTTTTGTACCACTTAGTACATATGTGTTGTTAAAAATGTATGTTTGACTGTGTTGTTCCGAACATAAAAAACGCTAGGGAATAAAAATATAGTATTTCATAAATAGTATAATAAGTTTTATTAAATGAATAAATCACAGAGTTCCTTTTAATTTTTTTCATCTATGGACGAAATCGGCATTCCTATGGCGCTTTGCTCAAATGAACGTTAAAAAAAGTAAGAAATGTAAATTTGTGATTTCCACATTGAGAGGACAAGTACCCACTTTAGAGAGACTCTGATTATAAGTACCAATTTAAGAACCGGTTTACCGATTTCAACAAAAACTTGCATATCGGTTCTGACAAACCGGTTCGAACCGGATGAATCCCACCACTAAGGAAAATCATCATTACTGGATATACGTGATCTACAACGATACTTAGACAGTATCCGGCATTCATGATATTGTAAATACTGTATCCTGTATCCCGCAAACCAAGGAAATTCAACAAAATAGACATCAACCATCATACTGATTTCAGATCTATAATGATTTGAGACTCAGCAAGCTGGTAGCCTCCAGTGCTGATTTCGATGATAGATGAAGATACTGGATGAATGTTTGCTATTATACCCCCCAAGAAATATGCAATGCACGTTGCATTGCATAGATTGGGGTATAATAGCAAACATAAGGGAACATATTGAAGATGGGTACTGGGATGGAATAGAATACGGTAAGAGTTGCAACGTAGTCTATCTATTTGTCCAGATAAACCGCACCATCATTTTCTCAAATTTGAATTCACGAGTTTCTACAAGTCGCTAGCTTTACAGTTGCTATTCGTTGTTCTCTCTAAACATCATTTTTTGTACACCTGGGAAACTTCTAGCCAAGAATCTTAGCTGTTTCAGTAATGGAAGACCCATTCTCGGAGTACCGTTTATCAAGCTCTTTCAAAATTCAATCTAATTCTGTTTCTTGGATGCGAAACTTCTAGCCAAGAATCTTAGCTGTTTCAGTAATGGAATTATTCTCGGAGTACCGTTTATCAAGCTCTTTCAAAATTCAATCTAATTCTGTTTCTTGGATATTCTCTTTCACACTGTACTGTACATAAACATTTATTCACATTTACTCTGACTGTAAACTGTAGATAGACAAATTTGGTATTATTCAGTATGAAAAATAGATGAGATAGTTCAGGTTGTGTGTGGAGTGGTAGTATTATATCTTTTTGGCACAACAGTGTATTTGTAATCAAGGATAAATAAAAGAAATTTTCATATGCAAGTAATAGAATTATGAGATTAATATTTAGAATTATTCTGTAATTCATTTTACATTTCAGTGATTCAACTAATTTTAATAATTGTTTTATTCTATTTTAAACAGTGATTTAGAAAAAGGAATAAATATTATAAATTCAAGAATAAGAGAAAAAATTAAGAAAGTACTATCTATTTTAAATAATAATAATAAGTATTATTACAATTATATAAAACTTATTTTTAAATTTTTGTAAAAATGTTTAAATTTCTATTTGAAGAGAAAGAAAAACGTTTCGAAATTTTTCAAACTAATCTGAAAAAAATTAAAGAACTCAATGCAAATGAACAAGGAACAGCCACTTATGGAATTACAAAATTTTCTGATTTGAAAGGTAAGAAATATTCTAAGTATTTATTATTATTATTTTCATTGATGATGAAAAAATTTATAAATTTTTTTAATAGTAATAGGTATTATTATAGAAACAAATTAAAAATAAGCTTTACTTTCAAAATAAGTACTATTACTTTAATTTCATTCTTTATATTAAATTTTAAAATTAATCTTTATGAAATAAATTTCTATATTTCAGTACAATTTGTTAAATTGTAATATGTGTTCTTTTATTTTATAATTCTAATTTAATTTAATAATTATATTGTAAATTACATTTATTTGGGAAAGAATAAAAATATAATCCAAATATAAATACTGTTTTTGTTTAGAAAGGAGGTTGTTTCAATATCTGAATTCTAAGTTGAAAGATATTTTTATTTACAAATAGCATGTTTTCAAATATATCAGTTGTATACCTTGAACATATTGGGTTGTTCAGAAAGTAATTTTCTTTTTTCCACGAGTGTTATTAGCCGTATTTTTGACCAGCTACGTTCATTTTAAATCCTATTATTATTATATATTTTGATAGCTGACATTTTAGGGTTTATTTATAAAAAAATTTTTTTATTTATTTATAAACCCTCTTCTCTTCTGTGCAGTTTTTTTTTTTTTTTGATGTCATATCAAATTTGAAAATAAAATGGATATTTTTGGTATGTTTTGCATTTTTATTACTGAAAAGATAAGAATGCTGTTCAAGCAAAAAAAAAGTTATATGAAGTGTATGGAGAAGCACAATGCCAATGCCAAAACTGTTTTACAAAATTTTATTCGGATAATTTTGATATTAGTGATGCACCATGTTCTAGAAAGTCAGTTGAAACTGATGATGACAAAATAAAGGTATTTGTCAAAACAAACTGCTGAATAACAACATGAAAAATTGCTACAAGATTGAATATTTTGAATTTGACCATTCATGACCATTTGAAACGACTTGGTTTCATTTCAAAGCTCAATATTTGGGTTCTCAAAGAAAGAGATTTGCTCCATTGCATTAACTGATGATGAAAAATGGATTGTTTACAACAATGTTGAACACAAGCAGTTATGGTGCAAAAGGGATATACTGGCTCACAACACTCCAAAAACCGATATTCATCAAAAAAAATGATGCTCTTTGTTTAGTGGGATTTCAAAGGAATTGGTTTTTTTTTTTAGCTTCTACCAGACAATTCCACAATTAATTTGAAAGTGTACTGCCACCAATTGGACAAACTGAGTGATTTTATTAAACAGAAGAGATCAAAATTGATTAACAGAAAAGTCATAGTGTTTCACCATGACAATGCCAGACTTCATAGAAGTTTGATGACTCGCCAGAAGTTGTTGTCTGAACATATTTCTCCAATGGCATCCATATTCATTGTAGAAATGCAAACAATTCACCTAGATGAAACATTCCAGGATCATAGGTCATTGTTGGAGAATTATCTGTTCTGATTTATTCAGTATACTGCAAACTCCATTGTGTTCTTGGAATTTTTCCACACATCTTATCTTTTTTTTCAGATATGAAAGCATCTCAGTTTTGTAGAGAATGGGATATATAATCAAAATTTTGTTGGTTATCAGGACATATTGGCATCAAAAGAAATGAATTAGCTGATATCATTGCCAAGTCAGCTACTCCTAACAGCTCACACTTTCATTGATTTCAAGCCCATCATCAAAAACAAAATGATGCAGTTGTGGCAGCATATGTGGGATGACTAATTCAACAACAAACTGTATGAGATCAAACAATTGGTTGTGCAGTTGGACTCTAGACATTACAGGAAAAAGAGAAGAGAAACTATTCTTGCAAGGATTCGTATTTGGCATAATTGTGTTACCCATCGATATTTTTTTATAGAGTAAGATCAGCTTATGTATGATCACTGTAATTCTGCCCTTATCATTAAACACTTGTTAAATGAATGCAGATGTTTCATTGTCAAATTTTATGGTATTTTAGTCATATGGCTCTTATTATTTGCAATGATTTTAACTATATCAGTTATTTTACTTTTTATCTGATATATTCATTTTAAATTATATCTTGGGATTATTTTACTACTAGTTTTATTTGATTCATGATTTATTACATAAGTTTTTGCATGCATTATTGTCTGTTTTTATAATGTAATTTGGTTTTGATTTTATTATAGCATTTGTTTTTCATATCCTTTTATATCATTTTTACAATTTTTATTTTGCTAGTATTATTTATTCCTGTTATTTTTTATTTTAATTGTTTACTTATATATTTTAAGTTTATTCTGCTACTGCTTTACCTAACAGGCCTCCTTATACCATTAAACTTATCACAACTGATGAATTAACTCAAATTATGAGACTGAAATCAGTCTGTTTTTTTCAAGCATAAGTGTATGTGTCTACCTAAGAGAAAAACTGTCACAAGAGACTCTTGAGAGGGAAATTTGCAAATGGACACACTCCTGAGAGTAGCTTGCAGGGGTATGTCCATTTGTGAATTTCCCTTTCAAGAATCTCTCATAACACTTTTTCTCTCAGATGGACATGCCACCCTAAGGTAGATTCCTTACCTTCAGCCAACTAATCCAAAACATTGCCTTTTAGAGGCTTAGCAGAAGTCTTGATTCTTTTTTGATATCATTGACTTTATTTTAAACATTTTAATGCTGTATCCAAAAATGTTTTTTAATTGTATTTTCTTCAAACTTATAGAGATGTCAATTGGTTTTTATGTAGGGGTAAAATATTTTTTTCCTTGTCTATTTTTAAGATGATCAACATTATATTGATACCATTGTTCTGATACTGCATGATGACATCATTGTTATGATTAATGTAGGGACTTTTATTAAAGGACAATAATATAATTAAAAGTTGAAGATATTTTTCCCATGTCAAAATTATCAAAGTAATGCTGAGCAATTATGTTAGCAGAATTATAGAAGGATATAGACTTATAAACTAAAATTCAAAGAAAATATCCAAATATGGTGCTATCATCAATTTAAATTATTTCCAATTATTAAAATTTATTTAAATTATCAAAGGACTAATTTGACAATTTAGATTCTATTTGGAAAGAAGGGTAATTAGAGAATTGAAGAAGACATCAATATGACTTTTTCAATTCTCTAACTATCCTTCTATAATGTTGTTAAAATGAATTTTATTATATTGAATAATCCTTCTATTAGTATTTATTGAATAAACTAATATAAGGATTTTGTTTTATTAAAAAAAATGTATTTATATATATATTTAGTAATCATAGATAAGTTCAAGCTTTGCCTTAGTATATACAGTTGCAGGGCTTGACAAATTTCAAAAAGTTGAGTAGACAATTGGCTACCACTGCAAATTTCATGCCATTTTTTAAAACAATTTGTAATAAAAAGTAATTATTGTCATAAAGAACAATTATGCTTTAAAATTAGTATAAATCTTTCCCTTGTGTCTAACTTTTTATCGATTTGCGCCAAACATTTTGGAATTTACAATTTGCCCCAACTAGGAAAAAATTTGAGAACCCCTGGTTTAAAGTTATCTCCGAGTTTAGTTTAATCGGGAAAACCCATGTTCTCCCATCCTTACCCACAAGGCCTAAGCCTATCATTCCATCAGTCTGCGGGTCCACATACTGTAATAATAGTTAATGCTATTAGTAGTAATTTTATAATAATGAATTATTGATTATTGTCATTAAAGCTATTGTAATATGATATAATTTATACATGTGTATCATATATATATCAGGTGACCGTGTCAACTGGCAAGTGTGAGAGGGTAGCCTACAGTGATCTGTCATATTTTCTGTATCAAAAATTGTTATTGTTATTTAAAATCGGTAGTTTGTTGAGACTATATTATTGTCTATAAAGTAGACTGTCAGTGAATTCTGAAATGAAAAGTAGTCCTGAAAAGATTGGCCACCACTGATACACTATAACTATCATGTATAATATATATCTCTCGTAAAGTTATCAATAAATACAATGTAATGTTTTTAATTTATCATGATGATGATTATGTAGGAAAATTTGGCATAGATAATGTTGTGAAGAATATAAGTTTTACATTAGTTAGGGTGATGTTATAATCAAATACTTTATTTCATTATCCTTCTGATATTAAATAGCTCTGTACAGGAGTTTTGTTTTTAATAGTAATGTTTTTGGCATTTCATAAGGCTATCATTATCAATATAATTATAAACTAAAAGATCGTTAGTATGTATATAGTGTTCAGTTTCTAATTACAAAACTAAAGAAAAATTGTAAGACCAAAGTGCATTCATAACATCAGATACATCAAAAGATATGTCATAAATACTAAGATTGATCTAAAAGCAGTTAACTTTTATTATAAAAAAAGTGTAAAATAAAAATACATATAAAATAAGAATGAAATTATAATAAAAAGTTAAAATATTAATAATAAATTAAAATAAAAAGTAATTTAATTGGAATATATCCAAATTCACTTTAAATGTACAAATAATACACAGTTATAAGCTCTCCGTTAAAGTGAAAAATAATTATTTATTGCAAAGTACTTTCGGTTTTAATTAAACGTCATCAGTGCAAATATTACATCTTTATATCAATACCATTCTATCTTGTTTTGATATAAAGATGTAATATTTGCACTGATGATGGTTTATTAAAACCGAAAGTACTCTGGCAATTAATAATTGTTTTTCACTTTAACTGGAGAGCTTATAACTGTGTATTAATTTAATTGGAGATTGATTAATGTGAAAATAAAATAATTATGCAAATTCTGGATGAAATAGGAAATGATATCATATATGAGCATTGGTGTGTTTTATAAACACCACAGCCAAGGAATAGGAATATCATCATGATGTTTTCATTAATTATGGATGAATTTTTAGATTTATTGTTTATCCAAATAATTTCAGTGGAAAGAGGTGAACTTAATGGTAGTTCTATGCCAACATATATCATTGAAACTAATGAAAGACAATTGCAGGTCTCCGACATACAATCTGGAAAAGAAAATAGCTAGATGGATCAAACTGAAGTTAAACGACTATCAGTACACAGTTACATTGTTGGAAACCTTCCTCCGTGAACTTAAATAAGTGTGCTTGCAAGGGAATGAAATTTTAACAACCTACGACTTTGAAAAACTATATCCCTCAATAAATATCACTCCAACCTGCCTGTGCTTATACAGATTCTTTTTAGAGAACTTCCACGAAAAAACCACAGATGCTAGGTTATGTAGAAAATTAGCAGATTTGCTTTGCCACAACTCTTCCTTTAGATTCAAAAATAAGTTCTATAAATAAACTAAAGGGGTACCGATCGGAAACCCCCTCGCAGGCATACTGGCAGAACTTCTCCTCAGATCTGTAGAGCAAAACAAGTCTCCAAGGAATTATATGTGAAGCCAAATTGTACCTAAGGTACAGTGACGATATATTTGCAATTTGGAATAGAGTAGAGGAGACAGAAGTCTTAGCCGAACAGTTTACGTTCCCATGTTATGGGCTAAAACTAAAATTAGAACAAAAGGACGAAAAAAGAATACATTTTCTGGACATTGATATAGAAGTAAGAGAGCTTTTCATCACAACCACAGTCTACAGAAAGCCGAGTAGTGCCGCAATTATGATAACTGAATGGTCTAATGATAGGTGGCAACACAAGAAAGCGGCCTTGAGATCGCTAGTATCAAGAGCCCTCACCCATTGCAGTGAAGAAGAGACACTAATGAAAGAAATATGTTTGATAAAACACGTAACGCAAAAACACGGCTACAGAGCTGGTTTGATAAATAAACCTGCGTTGTAGCCGGTTTATTTATCAAACCTGAGACAAAATCAGAAGAAAAAGAAATAATAATCTGCAAGAGAATTTTAGAAAAAGAGACCATATGAATCGAGAACAACTCAATGAACAGAGCACTGGATATGCTGTAATACCAAGCACCTTGAGATAGTTTAAGACAGTAAAAATGATAATAAAGAAACAAAACAAAAACCCGCGTATAGGAGACCACCGATGGTTTTTAACTTATTAAGAAATATAAAGGATATCTACAACCAAGAGAATCTTTACAAAATCTGGAAGATGGGAGAAAGGAATTTTATATAGGTGCCATCAATAGAAATTTAAAAGACAGATTAATCGAACGTAAAAGGGACATAAGCAATGCAAATTTGTCAACTGCACTGACTAGGAGAGCATATGAAAGCAATGTAAGAATAGATTGGAAAGAAAGCAAGGTAACTAAACAGCTAGACGATCTGAACGAATTATACACAGCAGAGGAGATCCAGATTTACAAAGGTAAGAGTGACAGACTAGCTATAAATGACAGGCAAGTTAACAGCATCCCAAAAGTATGGAGGTATGCTTTGAAAAAAGGCACCCAGTGTGCAAATGAAACTTTAAAAAAAGGACTCAGAACTTCCCAGAATTATAGAGATAAAAATAATTTATTTTCATTTACAGGTAGGCCTTGATTAGCACGAATAATTGGTTCCACGAATTTCTCGCGCTAATCGAATTTCTGGTAGCAATTGGCTACTTGGCTACTGGGTTTGTCGAGCCCTGCAGTTGATATAAGAAATGCCATTATCATTAATCATTTTATGTATATTCTGAAATATTAATTTAATGAGAATTTAATTCTAAACAAACCAATTTTTACAGAAAAGGAATTTCGTAAGTATTTAGGATTCCGTCCTGATTTGGCTCAATCTGATTCTATTCCACCACCAGCTGAAATTCCATCTGTCTCTATTCCAAAATCTTTTGATTGGAGGCATTATAATATTGTTACTGAAGTGAAAAATCAGGTTATATCTCTTTAATTTTTAAAAAAGTTATTTTAAAATATGTTACTAATAAATATTATTTACAGCAACAATGTGGTTCATGCTGGGCATTTTCTACAACAGGAAACATAGAAGGTCAATGGGCTCTTAAGAAGAAGAAACTTATTTCTCTTTCTGAACAAGGTATTTTTATTATTTATTTTTGACTAGTTCACGAAAACTCAAAATATATTTCATTTCTGGGAAAAGGATACAAAAATAGGAAATTTGGAATGAATCCAAAAAAATTATTAAACTTTTAATAAAACTGGTTATACTGTAATTATTTATGCTACCAGTTATTAAAACTATATATGCATATATTATTTATTCTGCTATTCAGTTCTCCTATGAGGTGGAGCATGGCAATTTTGTTTATTTTATCAATGATGAATTGGTGTTAGTTATAGATTAACTCCAATTCATCATTGATCGATTCTTTCATATCTTCTTTCTTTTGATTGATTAGAGACAAGAAGTTATCTGTAAGTTTTTAATCTTACTTGCAGAATTTTTTTATTTCAAATATTGAAATTATTAATTTTATCTTTGAGTGATTTGTGCAGGGCTGCCAAGAGGGGGTCACATTTGACATTTTTGTCATGGGCCCAGCATCAAAAGGAGCCCAACCATTGGGTTTTGATGTGTCGTATAATGTATCCAATAGTTCATATGCCTCCGCCAGAGTGCATTGTCTACCACCTAAAGTACTCATGTTAAAATAAATTATTTAATTTAGAGTATTTTGATAAACGAAATTTTGTGATTGTAAAATAGGCAACTATATAGTGTAGGCTGTACATGATAAAACTGGATGGATTGCTCAATGTTAAAAAAACAAAGGTAGCCAAAACTTTGTAATTTTGACCAACAACATGGTGGATGCAAAGGTAAATTCAAGGATATAGCAAATTGACTTTGTTTTGGCTAGTTGTTTAGTTTGTTTGGCTTTGTTTAGATGACTAGATTGTAACAAAATCAGTTTGCAATATCGTCAAATTTACATTCATGTCTGCCATGTTGTTGGCTGAAATTATGTTTCTGCCAGCTTCATTTTTCTAACAATCCATCCAGGATGTATGTAATGTATCGAATTTTGAATTTATTGTATACTTTTTTAAATAAATATTTGTTTTATATGACTTTTTCATTAAACCAGAGTGATTCACTTTTTAAATGGGGCCTAGATCACAGACTTGTCAGGGGTCCAAAAGTTTCTCTCGGCAGCCCTGGATTTGTGGATCAAAAATGAAACTCTTGCTCTAGCTTTTTCTGTTTTGTTGCAATAAGAATTGCAATTGTGACTTTCTTTTTGATTAAGATATTATCATTTTTTATATTCTTTATGGGCAATCATTCTGATATTCCAAGTGGTGAAAAAAGTTTTATCCTTTTGCTACATGGATAATTAAAACTTTTTTATAGTATTTTTAATTGTATACATTTTTGTTTTTTTTTTTTTTTTAAGTTAATAAAAACATACTAATTTCATAGAAAAATTAAAAGAATTTTATAGAAAAAATTATAAAGCTTTGGTCTTGTGCACATATAATGACTATTATGCCATAAATATCATGATAGTGATTATATGTGCAAAAGACATATTTGCTTTATACTAATGCAATAAGATATATAGATAGCCCTTGACTTATGGGATTTAGTTCAAATGTTGTTGTCATAAATCTGATTTGATTGGAAGTTGGAAATGCCCAAAATTTATAAATTTTTCACACTAAATTTTAATATACGTTATCTCTTATCATCAACAATATGCATTATCTTAATAAATGTAAAGAATACAAAACTATAAGAATCAAACACCAAAACAACACTTTTCATATACTATTTGGTGCAGGATATGAACCTATTAAATTGCAATGACCAATCACAGAATTTACTGAATACATCATCATCATAAGTATGAATCTTTGTAAGTTGAATACTACATGTATTTATATAAAATATATTGATAGCTGCATGTATTAACATTGTAACTCAAAATTTGACCAAAATAATTTACCAGTGCTGAAAATTGTTTTTAAAGTACTTTTTTATTGTGTAATTTTATCTGCATCTAGATAATAAGTCTGTTAATTATTCTATAGTCTGTATACTTAAAGTTTTTCTTTAGAAAAATCATCTCAAGTAATGTCAGTGTTTAAACCAATAACAATGAAAAGGGAAATATCACTTACTTCTTCCTATTTTAACAATATTTATTAACAATTAACAAAGCTGAATAAAATACAATAGCCTGTCAGTTAGTATGCACAATAGAATTAGTGCATGATAATTATCTAATGAAATGAGGATAATTTGTAGAATTCATGGCCATCATGGAAACTATTTGGAAGATATTTTTAATTTGTTCAGAAATATGACAAATTTTTCTATATTCATATGAACATAATAAACATAACAGGAATCAAAAATCCATTAGGCTTCACTTTAACTTATAATACAATTTCTTCCATAATGTCATATTTTTACACATTAATCTATCATTATATTCTAATCAGACTACTTTTTGAATGCTTATAATGTAGTTAATATTTATTTTTTAGAATTGTTAACCAATTGATTTACTCAAATATTTATTCATTTAATAAACTTTCTTCCTTGTTAATGAATCAGTGTTCTGTGTCCAAAATTCGAATTACTCTCCATCATAAACCCAAAACAATCCAAAGAAAGAAAATAAAGGAAAAACTCTAAGTATATGTTTTAGTCTAGATATATATGCAATGATTATATAATAAAGTATTCAAAAATAACTTTGTTATTTATTATTAATCGTTTCAATCAAAGCTTATGTTGCTATGTTAATACTTGATGATGATATATGCAAGATATGAAATTCATGTATGGTATTATTATATATTCTTAAACTCTAGAGGAACTTTCTAATTTTTAACTCAATTATTTTTTATATTTATGGTAACTGTCTTAACTGATGTAACTCTATCTGTGTTACATCATTGACTATACATAATTTTCTCTTTAATATAGTAATAATAATTAAACTAAAATATTCTCTATTAAATAATAACTTTAAATTAAAATAATAATTTTGTTAATTATGTAAATAAAATTTGGATTACATCAGTGAATCATAAATTTTTAAATGACAATTTCATATTTCAGAATTAGTTGATTGTGATAAAGTAGATAAAGGTTGTGATGGTGGTCTTCCAAGTAATGCATATAAAGAAATAATCCGTCTAGGTAAATATATTAATTTATTATTTGTTGAAAATTTTACTTATTTTTACATTGTTATAATCAATAAAATTATTATATAATTTAAGAAATTTATATTTATTAGAAAAAGAATCTAAAATCATAAATAATAAGATAAAAATTCATTCTTTATTTTTTCTTCTTTATTAAATCAATTTTATATTACAAAATAATGTGATTCAAAATTGATATAAAAAAAACAAGCAGGAGAAAATATTTTTTTCATTAATGTTAGTCATTTATTTGTGAGGTCATTCTAAGCATATATTGAGAATGACTTCACAGATATATTTAAAACATTATTGAAATAAATTTTTCTTTTGATTAGTGCTGTTTGTTTTTCTATATACTAAGACAAATTTTCCATGTTTCTGTTTTATGTATATATCTATTATCTCTTTGACTAAAATGTTGAATTTCACAAAACATCATCAGAAATTTTGTTAATAAACTTTCATTAGCAAGTTTATTAACCGAATTCCTTAAAATATTATAAATTTCAAATTAAAATTTATAATATTCTGCTAAACTGTTTGTTCTGAAATGTTTTTTTAGTGGTCTTTAGGATGTTGCTTATTTTCTTTTATATATATATATGTTTTCTGTTAATATATAAAATGTCCCCAACGTTTTAAAAATTTTTCTTTTCATGTTGGTTATAACGGAAAAGTTTTCCCATCCCATTTGTTTTGTTTTAAACATATTCGACTGTATATATCCCATTCCTCTAAAAAATTTGTTTTAGGCCTTGTCGGTCTGACATTCCTTTTCTGTTTAAATGAAATCCTTACATCTAATTATCATAATTAATTTTTATTTTAATTGTTTAGAATACCAAGATTTTTCTTTACCTTACATTTTTATAATACAGTTTCAATTCTATATATCTTATATGCGCAGTTACTTAATTTAAAAAAGTAGAAAAAATTCTTATTGTTAGGAAGCAGGCCTGGAGAATTTGTCCTTGCTTCCCTGTCTCGGTGCCACTGACTGTCTGTAAAGATAACTTATTAAGTAATAATCAATCGCCGATTTCCCCATACTGTATATGTTCCAATAAATTAGATACAAAAAAAGCTACTGTTCATAGTTTTTGTGATTTTCACGGCTGTTTAATTGAAATAAACTGAAATATTAAATTCTTAAGAAATTATCTTAAATCTTTTATGATTTGCAGATAATTCATTTTAAAAAAATCTTTAAAAAGACTATATATAAATCTTTTAATTACATAAAAAAATTTGAATATATAATGCTTTAAATTATATGGTTTCAAGTTTCCATACTTCAAATGATTTGACAGATTACACCCCTAAAATGCTAATGGACTTGTCTGATGATCACGTGTCATCTACGTTTCCAATGGCCTTTCTCATGTGAACGGACAGTAATAAATAATTGCTGCCAAATGAGAGCAACACTCAACTATTCTTATTCCATTGGTGCATTCACAATAATGTCTTCGTATTCCAGAAATACCATTGGTATTTGGGGTATACTCTAAGAAGCAATGATATGTTTTTCTTGCATTCACAATAATGTCTTCATATTCCAGAAATACCATTGGTATTTGGGGTATACTCTAAGAAGCAATGATATGTTTTTCTTAAAATGTGACGTGATGCAACTTAAACTTTTAATATATTGGATCTGTTTTTAACAACATGCATATCTGTAGATCCATCTCTTCTCATCATTTCTGCCAAATATGAAATTGCCTGACTATATTGGTAACCTATCTATAGTCAGGCATCTGACTATATTGACCTGTGAAGAATATTTTTAATTCAGTTTCGATCATTTCAGAGAAATCCATTGCATCCGTTGAAGATAGTGCATGAAAGGAGTTTTTTTTTACGCAGCCAGCCTTTTTGTTCTACTTCAGCTGCTAACGTATTTTCTTTGTTTAGTCTTGAGACCATACGATCAAAAACTTCATTTTCAATGTCTTTATCAGAAGCTAATCTTTTCCTGAATTTATTTAACAAAAATGATGCTATCCAGAAGTACCTTTTCACCTTCTGCAACATCTTATTATCAAGAACACTATCTAAAAGTTGATATTTCTTTTTTATCATCCCATGTACAGCTTCAGCAACTCCACGAGTTTTGGTCACAAATCAGGATTCATTTGTTTGTTTAACAGTTAATTGTTTTTGTTGTCATTTTATAGCTGGCATTAATACTTTGAATATTTTATTTTTAAGATCTGCTGTGACATCACGAAAGCCACAATCAAGAATGAAAATATCACCTGGTTGCATTAAGTTACATAATCTCTTATTTAATTTATCAGTTTTAAATGTATTCATCCAAATTATTTCAATATAATTGTTATTTTGAAACTCTGCTCTAGAAATGTCACTAAAATCAACTGTTAATTGCATCTATCTTTTAGTTTTCTTGAGAATTTTATAAAATTTGATACTGCTGTAGTCATTCCTTCAGTTTAAATAATCAGTATATTGAATATTTTTCTAACACACTTTTCTGTACTATTTATTCAACAGATGTTATATTTATGTATTTATTAGGAAATAAATGCAGATTGTTTTTCTATTATGAAATTATTGATGTATTACCACTTATGGTTATGAACTATGATTTACTCATTAAGCATTATGATTAGTCACTGCAATTTATGAATTGACATGCAGTGAATAAATATATAGAGATTATCAAAATTGTATACAGTAAAAAGTACAGTACAGTATTCTACAGTTAAAAATAAGCCAATTTTTTATATTTACATGTTGTCTTAACCACTTCTTTATTGAAATATGGTAAGTGATAAAATATCAAAAAACAACAAATAGTTGTATTTTCACCTATATTACAATTAATTGTCTTAGAAATTCTTTGTAATTTGTTGTCACATGGTATCTATCAGTCTATTTTTGAATTTTTTATTCGTAATGTTTTTGCTTTTCATATATTAAGTGTATTATCCTAAATATATCTTATATTAAGTATTATCATCTCAGGCAGACTATCTATATAGCCATGAGATAGTCTCCCTGTGAGGGTTAGTATCAGCATAGTCAATAAGTTTCCAAATTAACCTTTACATTAGTTTCCGGAAATGGAATTCTGCCAGATGCTGCCATAGTCTAACTGGTAAACCATTGGGGCATTATCCCAAAGATCCTGATTCGATTCCATGCAATGGCAAAATTTTATTTGGGAAAATTAATTTAAAAATTCTAGTCTAATTATTAATTACTACATGGTGCCACCATGGACCAAATTTTAAAATTAACAAATTATTAACTCAACAAGTGGTGGCACTGTAACTTTGATTTAAAAATAATTATTAAAATTACAGTTTAATTCTAAATTAGTATGCTAGAAGTTAATTTGGCTTGAAATATTTGGTTTAGAGATAGATTGAACATTAAAAATAAAACTATAACAGTCTTTTAATATGAAATTGAATTTCAGTAATAATTAAGCTTTTTTATTTTTAAATATATTAAAGATGTTTTTAAAATATGTTCTGTTAGGAGGACTTGAGACTGAAAAAGAATATCCATATGAAGCAGAAGATGAAAAATGTGAATTTAAGAAGTCTGATGTTCGTGCATATATTAATAGTTCAGTTTCTATTTCTCAGAATGAAACTGGTAAGAAATTACAAAATGATAAATCATATTTTTATTTATATAAAATTAACTATTAATTAGAACAGTGGTCTCAAACTGGCAGTCTACAAAGAATTTCATATGGCCTGCGAAGATGTTTTAGCTATTTGTTTAATTGTTACAGTCGGAAAATTACTACAAATTAACATTAATAAAATAACAATGTAAAGTTTTAAAGTGTATTGTACTCAACCTGTGCTGTGCTATCAGTAATTACTGTATCAGTAAAATATTTTCCTTTCATTGTAATTTTGTTTAAAAATCTTTTGCCCTTCATTTTCTTTCAAATTGCATATTTGGCCTGCATGCAATTTCAGTTTGAGACCACTGAATTAGAGCATATTTGAAATACAATGTAGTTCTGTAAGTAAAGTTTACAAGTATTAAATTTTTACTCTCATTACATGCTTGATAGGAATCAATTTTACTTAAATCTACTATCAGTCAAATAACTCAATGCATAAAAACAATTTTAGATTTGTACAACTATCATCAGTTAAAATGAACATTAAGCTACTTAATATAATATGAAATGAGACCTTTTTAATAAACATCATAATAAATATTTTTAAATATCAAAAATTAAAAAATATTATAAATAAATGATTATATGAAATAGTGAAGGATATTTTTAAAAAAGTCGCATATGAAAACCACCCAGCAACTTCGGGGGTGGTTTAGGGAGTGGCCTTCAGGGTTAAACATTAAGCTACTTAATATAATATGAAATGAGACCTTGTAAACATCAAAAAATTGAAAAATATAAATAAAAGATTATATGAAATAGTGAAGGATATTTTTAAAAGAGTCGCATATGAAAACCACCCAGCAACTTCGGGGGTGGTTTAGGGAGTGGCCTTCAGGGTGTTTTTGGTGCACAAGTGTGAAGAACGACACAAAGGTTCAGGGAGAGGGAGACAAAGGTTCTGGGTGTGAGACGTTAAGTGTCGAACTAGATTGAGTTGGACTGTGATTAGACAAGTGTATATTAGACTGTGTGTTCCATTAATTTTGTATATCGCCTAATTCAGTTATTAAACAGTTGTTTTGTTTTAACGATCTCAGCCTTCATTATCTAACAGTGGTAGCAGAGAGTGGTTAACTGAGTAGGCGAACAAGAATAAAAAGAAAGAAAAATGGCGGAACTCTTGGTGAGTAGGATTGACCCTTTGAACAATTGTAATTATCCGACATGGGCTTTAAAAATAAGCGCTCTGTTGAAGAGTCGGAAACTATTCAAAGAACTAATAGAGCTTTCGGAACCTCCCATATCGGCAATACCTAACTCTAGTGAGTTTAAGTGGTGTTTTAAAAATAAGCGCCCTGTTGAAGAGTCGGAAATTATTCAAAGAAATAATAGAGCTTTCGGAACCTCCCATATCGGCAATACCTAACTCTAGTGAGTTTAAGTGGTGGGAAAATGGGAACAAAAGAACAATGAATGTTTTGGTTTAATCATAATGACTCTTTTTGATGAAAAAGCAGGGATGTTTATAGGCTGGGAGAAAGCTAAAGAAGTCTGGAAAAGGCTTGAGGAGATACACGAGGGTAATGCCGAGGATAAACGTATAGATTTGGCTCTAGAGTTACGGAGTTTAGAAATGAATAGAAATGAAAATATAGATGATTATGTAACGAGAGCCAGGAGCATTGCTGCAAGAAGCACAATGATCCGTCAGAAAGTATCAGACAAAGAGTTGGCTTTTTACGTTGTAAGGGGATTACTGAAAAAATTTGAGAAAATAGCATTAATTTTAAGAACTCAAAGATCGCTTGCAATGGCAGAATTAACGCAGATATTGAAGAAGAAGAGATAAGAATGGAAAATGAACAAGACGAAAGTGCATATAAAGCTAAAACTATAAGTGAACGTACAAACAATAAGCAATGCTATGTAGGTGGGAAGAGAGGACACATTGCGAGAAATTGTTGGCATCGCAAAGATAACATTCATGAAAATATTATCCAGAGAGGGAACGAAAATTTTAATAGGCAAGGAAAGGATAAACGTATCAATGAGAATAAAAAGAGTTATGCACATGCACTTATGGCTAATGAAAAATTAAATATGGATCAAAAGGAAGGGACTCTTGCAAAGATAACATTCATGAAAATATCCAGAGAGGGAGCGAAAATTTTAATAGGCAAGGAAAAGATAAACGAATCAATGAGAATAAAAAGAGTTACGCACATGCACTTATGGCTAATGAAAAATTAAATATGGATCAAAAGGAAGGGACTCTATGGCAGATCAGTTCTGGAGCATCGTCGCATATGACTTCATTTATAGAAATTCTTCAAGATTTGATCCCGTATGAGATGGAAATCAGACTAGCAGAGAAGGGTGGAAGTATACATGCTGTGGCGAAGGGTTCAATGAGGGCAGTTATATTTGACAGGGATGGTCAACCACTCAACATACATATGCAGGAAGTCTTGTACGTCCCTCAGTTACAAGGAAATTTACTTTCAATACCGACGATGATAAAAAATGGAAATAAAGTTATTTTTAGTGACAAAGGAGTGGAAATAATGAACGAAGAAAGGTGTATACCCTTAATGGGCAGTTACAAAGGAATCCCAACATTAGAAATATATCCTGAAAGAGAATACCGACCAATGGCTTAGTTGGTTATAAATATGGAGGAGAGCGAAGGAAGCAGGCATATATGGCATCGGAGACTAGGGCATGTAAACGAAAATTACCTTGATCAACTGAAGAACAAGAAGATGGTTGAACGGTTGCATTTTAAAAATAGAACTAAAGGAAGCAAATACCGAGCACAGAAAGAACCAGGAGACAATCTGATTTGCCATTACTGGTTTATGAGAAATTAGTAACGAGTGAAAGTAAAAGAAATACAGGCCAAACATTGATAGATAACGTAGGAATAGATGTAATAGAACGAGACAACTCGAATCAAAATTTGGTGAGTCAGGAGATAGAAAATAGAACTAAAGGAAGACAAAGGAGAACCACAAAACACGTGTTGAATGCAAGACGGGTTGAAGCCCAGGAAGAAGCTGAAAGGGTAGCACAACAGGAAAACTGAAGAAGATCTGAAAGATTGAAAGAAATGCGAAAGGAACATGCAAAAGCTGTTCAAGATATTAATGAGGTACCGACGACCTATGAAGAAGCAATAAATTCTGATGAGACATCGAAATGGAGAAAAGCAATGAAAGAGGAGTTATTAGCGCTAGAGGAAAGAAGGCTAGTAGATTCTTCTTCTGATTCACCTTCTAGAAGGCTAGAAGGTGTTGTCGGAGAAAAAAGAAAAAAAAAACTAAACTCAACTTTGCAGGGGAGAACTGAAGGAGATTTTTGTAAAGTCGCATAAGGAAACCACCTGGCAACTTCGAGGGTGGTTTAGGGAGTGGCCTTCAGGGTGTTTTTGGCACGCAAGTGTGAAGAACGACACAGAAAAAAAAAACTAAACTCAACTTTGCAGGGGGGAACTGAAGGATATTTTTGCAAAGTCGCATAAGGAAACCACCTGGAACCTTCGGGGGTGGTTTAGGGAGTGGCCTTCAGGGTGTTTTTGGCACGCAAGTGTGAAGAACGACACAAAGGTTCAGGGAGAGGGAGACAAAAGGTTCTGGGTGTGAGACGTTAAGTGTCGAACTAGATTGAGTTGGACTGTGATTAGACAAGTGTGTATTAGACCGTGTTTATTAGACATTGTGTGTATTAGACTGTGTGTTCCACTGACTTTGTATATCAGCTAATTCAGTTATTAAACAGTTGTTTTGTTTTAACAATCTCAGCCTTCATTATCTAACAAAGAGGAAAAAATAAGTCAGCTATCAGTTATTATTTGATCTACATTTACTAAACTTAATACAATTGAACTATTTTATGGATTTTCCTTTGTTATATATTACAAAGAAAAAATCCTGAAATAGTTCCTTTTATGAAATTTGTTATTAGTTTTAGTAAAGACTAAATAAATTTTTTGAGATACATGATGATATTAAAATAAAAATATATAATACATTTTACAAATAATTTAAAACAAATTAGAAGATATATACAAAGTGACATCTTGGTCTATAAATATGACTTAAAATGACATCTGGATTGACAAACACAATTGAAAATTCTAGAATTATTTTTCTTTATTATAATATCTTCTTTATCGTTATTAAAAGACTTCTAGAATTATTTTCAGCTAATTTGTACACATTCTTTATCATTGCTGTGGATGTTATATGCAAATCAACAGTAATTTTTCATTTGATCCTATAAATAAATTGGATTGGATTTAGATCAAATGAATGAGATGGCTATTAAATAGTACCATTTCTCTGAATATTTCTGTATGTGTGTATATATATATATATATATAGCAATAACAAAAATTAATTTGAAAAAAAAAATATATAATTTTTTTTATATATATATATATATATACACAGAAATATTCACTAGTAATCAATAATTTTGTTAGTAAAGTAGTGTGTATATATAAACACTTAAGTTTTTCCATTTTAAAAATAAAGTTAATATGCAGTAAACTTTAGAAAGGTTTTGACTTCAAGACAAAATTTAATAATTGACATTTATTTTATATAATAATAATAAAATTCTTGCAAAATAATATTCCCTTATTATGTATTCAGATATCAGATAGTTTCAGATAAAGTATATTAGCTAAGAGTGTAGAAAACATTCTGAGTTGTTTTATTTTATTCTTGTTTTATAGAAAACTTCATTAATTATAAATGAAGCATGAAACTGAATCATAATTTCTAATATGAACAATATATAGAAATTAGAGAGCAAACTGAGAACCTTGAAAAATAAAATTAGAATTGCAAATAATTTCTATTCTAATTCCAATAAAATTATATCACAATATATCAGTAAGCCATTAGCTTGATGTATTTCTTTAATTGTAATGCATTCAGTTTTTGATAAATACATTAATATTACTTTTATATAACTTATATATCTTGGGTAGCCAAATTTCATATTACTATGACCCACATAGGAGAATCTAAAATACTTCAGAGCCACAGTTAGTTTTGTTTTTTTTGAAGTAATCATAATAAATAATTTCAGAATTCAAAAATTGTTTATATTTCATACACATTTATTTTGTATAGATGCATACTACAGTCAAACCTCTTTAAGCCTCCCCTCTATAAACTGCCATCCTCGTTATTTGCCTGATGAAAGCCAATAACAAATCTCCTCCTTTGTGTTAAAACATGAAATTCCCTCTATAAATCGCCAACCGCCACTCATTTCTGGAGGCAAAACCATTTCATTAGTAGACAAATCAGTTGTTTTAAACTGCCAAAACAATCGAATGGCAAGGTCAACCAACACAAATAGAAACACTAGAGAAGATGGCAATTAAGTAATCTATCTGTTAACATTTATTAGACAAATCTCGCACCTGTGGCTATTCACGTCCCTGTTTTCAAAATGAGCTATTCCAAAACTTTAAACGGATTTTTAAGTTTTCAAAATGAGCTATTCCAAAACTTTAAATGGATTTTTACAAAATAATCATTTTAAAATAGGAGAAGACTGGAGAGCCATAACCTCGACTTTGCAGAAGAAACAGTTTAAACCGTTTTTTTTATAAATCAACTGTTGTGAGTATCGTTTTTCTTACTCGGAAAAATGTCAAAAACGACATTAGATGTTCACGAAAGTTTAAACCGTTTTTTATAAATCAACTGTTGTGAGTATCGTTGCTGGTTTAAACCGTTTTTTATAAATCAACTGTTGTGAATATCGTTGCTGTTTCTTATTCCGGAAAAAGAAGAACATTTTAAACCATTTTTTATAAATCAACTGCTGTGAGTATCTTTGCTGTTTCTTACTCGGGAAAAATGTCACAACGACGTTGGATGTTCACGAAAAGATTTTAATTTGTGAATATAAAAATAAAAATCCTGCTGTTCACGAGAAGATTTTAATTTGTGAATATAAAAATAAAAATCCTTCAAAAATGACATTAGATGTTCACAAAAAGATTTTAATTTGTGAATATAAAAATAAAAATCCTTCTGCACTCAGCAATTTATTTCTGATCACCTTTAATTAAATGAAACAATGTCCCAAAAGATTTTAATTTGTGAATATAAAAATAAAAATCCTTCTGCTACTTCCTTTAATTAAATGAAACAATGTCCATCTAGTCTATACATGTTTTCTCACATGTTACCATTAACCCTCCATAATTCTAGTCCCTACACATGTTTTGTTTTTAATTAAATGAAACAATGTCATTCTAGTCTATACATGTTTTCTCAAAGTGTTACCATAAGCCGCCACAAACCGCCACCCTCCTAGATCGGAAGAGCGGTTCAGCAGGAATGCCGAGACCCACTCTCCTTTACAGCCAGAGAAGACCTTTGAACCGATGGTGGCGGCTTAAAGAGGTTTGACTACATGTTACCATAAACCCTCCATAAACCGCCACCCTCCTTTACCGCCAGGAATTTCGAACCGATGGAGGCGGCTTAAAGAGGTTTGACTGTATCTAATACAATGGTGGCTTAAAGAGGTTTGACTATATTTTTATAATAATGAACAAATTAAAATATATTATTTTTTTAAATTAAATAAATTCTGCTTCATATTAATTATTGACTATTCATGGCATGGAGCAACATTGAAAGTAAAGAAAAGAAGAGAAGGGGGAAAGCCACTTGTGGCTCATAAGCTGCAATTTGGACATAATATTTATTTATATACTAATTTTTTCATTACAAATAATATCCATTTTCCAGAAGTTGCACAAATAACTCTGATTCATTTTGTTAATTTGCAACTTCCTTCTAAAACATTTTTTTATTATAAAACATTATCTAAATATGTGTATTTTATTTTTTAATACATAGCATTATTGTGTAAAATTTCACAGAAAATAATCAATGCAATTTAAAAAAAATTATTTTAAAATTTTAGAAATGGCAATTTGGCTTGTGAAGCATGGTCCAATATCAATTGGAATTAATGCAAATGCAATGCAGGCAAGTATATATTTATATTCTTACATTTATTTCAAATTTCTTAGTTTTTTTTTTATATTAAAATTATATCCTTTATCAGTTTTATTATGGAGGAATATCACACCCATGGAAATTCTTGTGTAGTCCAGACAATTTAGATCATGGAGTATTGATTGTTGGATATGGTGTTCATAGTAAGTATTAGTATATTCCATATTGTCATCAAAATTTGTTATGAGAAAGTTTATTATTATTTTAATATACAAAATAATAAAATTCATGTATTATTTTAAAAAACTATAGTACACATCTTGTTTATAATTTATTGAAATCAAATTTAATTAAAAAATAGTTATATAGATAGTATTTTTAAAATTTTAGATTAGATGATTTATTTAAAAATTATCATATATACAGGATGAATAATGTGGTTTTGATTGGTGCACAAAAAAAACTGAGACTATCCCTTAATATATGATCATTTTGTGCCAAAATTGATTAGTATGCTTCAACAAGTGCTATTTTCTTTTTTTTTTTTTTCAAACTGAAGTGTTAGCAACTGAATCTTTGGGATTGTAGTCTATGTGATTAGAGCACTGCAATAAATTTGTTTATTTATTTAATTCTGTTAATATTACGATTTTAGTCATCTAATTGTTATATTTTAAATTCATTTGTAATTTTATTTATTAATAAATTTAGTGTGAATAACAACTACCTAATAATAGTCATTACCATATTATATAGCCAGTTGAGACATTTACTACAAAGTGGATGTTGTCCCAAATCCATTTCACTAATTTGACTTCATGGAAATCAACAACAGTGCAACCAGTTACAATGATGTTAATTGATCTACCCTGTAGACAGGTGTCCTCTCTGCCTGGTCCACTGCCAGGGACTCCATATAATGAGATATAAATCTGTTGAACTAGGAGTTAAATTTGGAAGAAAAATCCTTCATCCCACATTGTCTAATGTTTTTAGTGGAACATAATACAGTTCAATAATTTACTATTCCCTAAAATAATAATAACAATAAATACAAAGAACTACAATGGTATTGAGAATGGCTCATGGTAATAAAAAATTCAACATTTCTTAAATACTATTAAAAAATTTTTCTTCATAGTGTTGTTTTTGACTTATTTGTGCAAAAATACTTACTGACAATATTTTCAATAAGAGAATATAAGAATTTTGTATTTATGTTATCTATCACTATCATTTTTTAAGTATGCTGATTAATTTTTCAGGCATTATCTTACCATATATTCTTAAAATAAATTGTAATTTAAATTTTTTAAATAAAACAATATATGTACATAGTTAGATGAAAAAGATTATTTGTAAAATGTCTGTGATATAGAATTTTGTTTTCATATTTTTTTATAAATTATAATTTTAGATTTGGAAAGAATCTTTTTGAAATTTCTAAAGGAAATGTTAAACACAAGCATAAATAGTTGGTATCTATATGTTCTGATCAAAATTAGTTCATATTTCTCATGAATTTAAACTTCCAGCCATTCTAATTATCTAAGTGATTTCTAAATTAGTAGGATCTATGAAAATCTGCCAACAGAATAGAGACAAATTAAAACCCATAGTAATAGAAAATTATATTAGTGGAAATGCTACATTATATTTGGGAAAGTTGGCAAATAGATAGCATAATGTAGGCAGTGTATTAATATTGACAGACCTTGATGTAAGTGGAAATCTATTAACAGGCATACTTTTAAAACCTTGATTATATAATAAAATTTTTTTTAAAATAGCATTTTAAGTTTTTATTAAATGATTCTGGTTTCAGTAAATTATGTATATACAGTGGATTCTGCTTAATTGGAACATGTCGGGCCAAGCCATTTTGTCCCAATTAAACGAAGTAATAATAAATTCTAAAATAAAATATGTAATTCTGATAAATAAACAATAGGTAAAAAAATAATAATTAGGTACTTATTTTAATGATTTATTAAAATAAGTACCTAATTATTAGTTTTTTACCAATCTCTTATGACTTTGTCTTCAATACTGGGCCGCTGATATTCACGCCTTGCCTGCTAACTATAGAAATCTATTGATCTAATGCGTCTTTGACTTCTGGATCCTTTCTATTACACTTTCTTTTGAATGTTCCTGGAATTTCTTTCTTTAATGCCCACTCCTTATGCAGTTGATTTTCTTGTTGTAGGAGATGCGCTATGGTAGATTATGGTTTATTTCAGCAAGTCTGCAATAGCTTGTATTAAATGGTAGCTTTTAATTTTATTCAGCCCAGCAATTTTACTTAAGTGTAAAATCCTTTCTTGACCTCTTGGCAAAGATTAGTGTATTGTATGTGTAGCCATACTTTTGAAAAATCCGTAAAATTTATCAAAAATTGAAAATTCCTTTTCTGCTACTGTCCCAATTTCGAAAAGTTGTCTCAATTAAGCATTTAAATTATGTATTAGTTTGGTTTCCATTCTTTGAGATTTGTCCCAATTACGTGGCTGTCCAATTAAGTGGAATCCACTGTATATACTATATATTTCAATATATATTCTACTTGAATCGAAGGTCTTTAAAATGTAATGAATTCTACTCATTTTAAGTACAGTCATTCCTCTCTAAATAGATCCCAGATAAGTGGATAATTCGGTTAAGTGAATCAAATTCTCATAGTCTCAATTTGACTCCATAGAGTTTAACGTTTAAGAAGTCTGGATAAGTGGATAATATCAGTTAAGTGAATCAGGATTTTTATCATTAAATAATGTTTATGTTAGGAATATGTACAATGATGAACTTATTCCTAGTGATCTGGAATTGGATTTTGAAAGTTACATTACTATTGATGAGGATTTTGAAATAGATGGAGGAGAGACACTGCTGCCTCCATCAAAATCTGATTTTGAAGAAACAGAGGAAGATGAAGAAATGACTGAATAGGATCCACCACTTTCATTATATGAAAGCATTGGATGCAGTGTTACATTATGCAAATCTTTTATAAATTAAATATATTTGGGATTTCAAAAAAAAAAATTTAAATCAAATCAATTACTGATTATTTCCATAACAAATAATTTTTGAAATATAGGTTTTTAATGCATGTACTATATTTATTTATAGATAATAAAAATCTTGTCAGAGATTATAGAAATCACGTTTTCTATATTATGTTCATGCTAATTTATTTACACTGATTAAGTAGATATTCCCTTGTCAGTCCCAAATCGATAGAATTAGAGAGGTGTGACTTTTCCAAAATTATTGTTTGAATTATTTTTATTTTTTTATTTTTTTCAAAGAATGAAAGTTATTAAATACGATGAAAAGTGTATTATATATTTTGTAATTCAAATTTTAACAGAAAAAAACCCAAATCGATTGACTTTTGAGAGGTTTGACTATTCCAAAATTATTGTTTGAATTATTATTATTTTTTTTTCAAAGAATGAAAGTTATTAAATATGATGAAAAGTGTATTATATATTTTGTAATTCAAATTTAAAAAAAAAAAAAAAAAATTATTTTTGTTTTCAATTCTTAAAAATTAATATAATTTTAAATAATAATAAATTATATTGCAGCTTATCCACTATTTAACACTACTTTGCCATTCTGGATAATTAAAAATAGTTGGGGAGCTGATTGGGGTGAACAAGTAAGTATAGTTTTGGTGAATATAGAGAATATCTTATCAATTTAAAATGTATTAATATATTCTTTTATTTCAGGGATATTACAGAGTGTATCGTGGAGATGGAACATGTGGATTAAACAAAATGGCCACTTCTGCCATTGTGGATTAAAATATTTTAATTATTTCTAATAAATTTTATAAACTAATAATTATATTTAATATATATAAATATTATAATTATGTTTGTGTTAAGCACACAAAATCAAACAAAAGCACAAACACAAACAAAATCAAAATAAATTGTTCACTTTTGTGTATAATTTATGCAGCTTTATTTTTTTAAATTGAATTCTGATATTGATTATATTTTAAGATATTAAACTTTGAATGCTCAAAATATTATTGATAGTTAAATTTTCATGCACAAAAATGTTTAAGAAAAGAGAATTATTATCTTAATATTATTTCCAATATGCTACTTTTTATAAAAATTAAATTATTAAGTTTATTACGAAAAAAATTAATAATATACAGATCACAAAAATTATTTTAGGACTTGTTTTCCGAAGTTTATAACATTTAAAATTTACATCATAAATATATTTCTACAAAATTATATATTAAGTTTGATGAAATTAGATTTTGGTTTTCAGAAGACCAAACAAATGCAAATAATAAAATACTTTTTGATTTATTATTAATCTTTAAAACTACTCTAATTTTTCAAAATATTCAATATCTAACTTTCTAATATACTGTTTACAATTTTTAATTAAAACAGATTCAGTATTCTCTGTTTTATTATGTTTATTATGTTTGTGTTAAGCACACAAACACAAACAAAATCAAAATAAATTGTTCACTTTTGTGTATAATTTATGCAGCTTTGGATATATATAGTCCAACTCCAGAAATAATATATATTTGAAAGTTTTTTTGAATATCTTAAGATCGGCATTTATTAAGATAAATTGTGAATTCTATAAATATGATTAGGTAATACCTTTATGTTTTTGCGATGTATTTATAACATTCTAGAATTGTATTAAATGCTATTTTTGAGACTATTATAGTAAAAAAGAAGTAATACAAAATATTTTAATATTAAGAAATTTGAAATAAGAAAAATTCTAACAATTAAGTAAAAAAAAACTTCTTTGAAAGTTTGAAAAATATTTGGACAATATAACTGAATTATGCCAGAATACTATAAGCTTATATAACTCAATGGTTCTTAACCTTTCGAAATGTGGCATATGTATATTTGATTTACCATAAATCTGAAGCAAAACTTACATATTAAGTTTCACTTCAACACGTTTTAAAAACATAAATCCGCAAAAACGGGATAATATTTCGTAATTTCATTACTTTTGTCAAGTTAGGCGGATATATTGTTAAAATTTAAAATTATAATCAATCGTTAGTGTCAACAGATTCCCAAAATTTCGATATTAGTGCCTCGTAATTGCATGTATTAGGCCGCGGCCTCCGCGCGAGCGACGCGGTGCTACGTGCGACAGAAAAAAAAATAGACAACCACGACGCGTCCTGCTGTAGCTGAAGTTGTTTTCTGAAGCGACAAAGACAAATTGTCATTGTTACGGCGCGCCGTAGCCATGGTATAACATTATTCAAACCCCTGCGGCGGTTCGAATAATGTTATAACATCTTTGAGCTTAATTGAATAATTGCATATAATTAATTTTATTAACTATTAAGTTCATAATATCAAATTAAAGATGAAATGTCAAAAATATCTTATTTTAATGAAAGTCTTCAATAAATAATACAATAGGGATTTATTAAAACTAACTAGAAAGAGAGAATGATTCCATGTAGTTCAGAATGCCAGCGCGGTTTTAGTTATATGAATTTAATAATAAATGACACACGATCTCGATTATTAATTAAACACGTTTCCAATTTAATGTTCATAAAACTATGTAGGCCTCTCTTAGAAGAATGGAAACCGGAAACATATGTCAAAAAATGACTAACTGTTCAATCCGATCACGCCTTGTCCTGCGAGGGGTAGACAGATAGGATTGACATCACATAGCTCGATCCTGACATATTTGCTTTACTCCTGTCACTTCATATAATTCCTTATACTGTACATGCTCTGCCATTTCTTTTATCTATTCGACACCAATTTTCTGTCAAGAGGGTAGTGTTCCGGGACTTCTTTTTTTAGAACTACACCACTGCATGGACCTACTAAAAATTACTATTTGCTTTCGAATGTTTTGTATCCATCCTTAGTGCTACGTTATTGCCGTAGATTTCCAAAGTTTCAACGTTTTTCCGCGTAATTAAGCATTTTATTACTTTTAAATATTATTCACAAAATGCATTTGTGCGTACTGTAATTACTTTTTAAGCATCCAAATACAGTAAACCTCGGTTCACAAACTTAATTCGTTTCTGGAGGTCGTTCGTAAACCGAAACTATTTCCCCTCATAGGAATTAATGTAAAATGGATTAATCCGTTCCTGGACCCTAGATGATTGCTTATTTAAACATTTCACAGTTGTGCACAACGTCTTAACACAAAATCGATGGAACCATTAAATCTATCACAAAAAAAAAGATAAACATCACACTAAGCGGAGAAAATTTAATTTAGTTTTACCATATCTATATACAGAAGAGTTTATTGCGTAAATGGTAGGCGAAGTGAAATGTTATTGGTTGGAAGGGGGTTTCTTTTTTCTCTGTCTTAAGCTACGTTTAGACGGTGCTACTTTTTATGCAACTAGACGCAGGATAAGGCATGCAAAGACGCATGCCTTAAAATCTGTTGCAATACTAGCCACAAGAAGGCGCATGTGTTTCCCATCCTTGTTACACGTGCAACTAGGGTTGCAACATCTTGTTGTTTTGATTATTTTTAAACTTTTTTCGCAAATTTTCTTTGCTTTATGGATTGAGGTGTGAAGAAAACACTTCAATTTATAGAAGTTAAATTTATCGTCGTCAAATCATTAAAGTAAATTTTTTGTAAAGACGGAAACTATCTAACCTGACTTGGTTCAAAATACTGATGTTATTAGCGCTTCGATCAAAATATTTGCGAGTCAAAATACTTTCTTTTTTGTTCTTTTCCTTCTGTCATTTGAAATGATAACATTAGCTACCCCTAAAGCGGCAGAGTACAAATCTTTTCGTGTTGGTATTGTCTGCAATATGTCCTTCACGTATGAACACGAAGGGGCAAGTTGCATGCCCCATGTGGCTGTTGCACATCGAGGCATGCGCCATTCTGCATACGTTGCATGCAGAGAGACATCGTTTAAACGTAGCTTTAGCACCACTCGACTCTGCTAGAGACCCACTGGGTCTCTATCTCACTAAAAAGTTGTCCAGTGTGATTTGTTTTTGTCTAGATTTTAAAATGTTTCTAAAGTGACACATGGCATTATTATTGAATATGTTTAATAAGTTGAGGGCTAACTTGTTCGTAACTCGAGACACAGTACGGCATCAGAACTCTATGTTCGGAAATTTTTGTACGTGAACCGAGGTTTGTATATAGGAATTAAAAATCTATATTGTTTTAATGTGTATTTTGTATAATTTTCATAAAGTATCTGTGAAAATTTTCTGATGTCCACTATCAATACAGGAATATAATGGATATCAGGAAAATTTTGATCACTCGTGGTACCGCAATACACGCGCCATAATAAATATTCTGCCGAGTTTTTAAATCCACAGTTTCCCAATTTGTGGAAAATTATAACTCCCTCAGATATATAGCTATTTATTTTTATCGGTATAGATTGTCATGATATGTATAATCCAATTTTATTTTAGAAATCAAATTATTTATCATAAAAATTAGGAAGTATACAAAATTTATTTTCCTACAGCAAAATTAGTAGACAGGAACTAAAATTTTCCTTCATCAGTATAAGATTTTGCATTAAGACAAAGTAAGTTTTTATATCGTATTACTATACTTGACGACAGCATCGGAAGTCAGTATTGAGTCTATGGGAGCGGCGTATTACTAACTTTTGTGACAGTATTAATGCGCAGGAACTGTCGATTTCGATGTAAAAGGTAAGTGTCAGTAAGAACGGTGTTTATTTTATGTAACTGTGATTCTGAATTTTCAGATAAGCATTTCAATGCGATTTGCTTCGTTTCGACGGAAAATCATGCAGATTTTAGAGAATTACTTAAAATTATAACTCTCCGCCAAATTAGAACTTATTAAAATCGATTAGAATGTGCAGAACATCATTGCGCATATAATCATCGTATATATTGCAGACACGCAGATAATTTACTACATGTTAATATCGTAATTTTCTTCGAAGCTTATAGCTTATTTGCCAAAACTGTCATTATGTTATGACAATTTATTGTAGCATGCCGAATAATTTAGCGGACTATATCATCGGCGTAGTGATATAAATGAACTTCGGCTCTCCCATTGTGTCAATACTGACTTCCGATGCTGTCATCAAGTATAGGTTGAATATAAGACTGCTACCTGATATTTTTATAAATTGCAACTATCGTTTAAATATTCTTATGTTTGTTTTTTCTTATAAATCTTTGTTTCTGTAAATTTCAGTAAGAATATGTTTCTTTTTAGTTGTTTATTATGCTGTATAAAGGCTCTTTTACAGCAAGCGCAAGCGTTAACGTTTGCGCGCGCTTTCATCATACTTCCGCCCCTTTTGCGCTAAGTGGATAATCATGGACGCAAAACAGCTATCACGAAAGTGCGTGCAAACGTTAACGCTTGCGCTTGCTGTAAAAGAGCCTTCAGTGTGAATTATTAGTTCCAGAGATAATTGATGGCACCAAATCTTTTAAAGAAAGAATGTTTCCCGTTTATAATTTGTGTTCGGAAAAAAAAAAACATTAATTTCAAATTAATGTAACATAAAGGAAGAATTCGATCGTCTTCATAAAATATAATGCAATAAAGATATGAATTTAAAATGTTTTAATATGACTTTCTCATAATTTATTTTTAATAAATATTCAATAATAATGGAACTTTAATTGATAAGTTTGAGGAATAAAATTCATCTCTTACAGATGTGGTATGTAAACATTAATAAAGTTGCAATATTTTTGGTATACTTATATTAATATATCCGATCATAAAAATCACAATTTTATCAGCGATATTATCCATTTACTTTACACTTAAAATTCCTTATTAATGGATATAAACTACGTTTATATGCTGTGGTAACAGAATATTATAAATATTCATAATGGTTATACATAAATTTAAAGGAACATCTCATGTTAAAAATATTTATCTTGTAGATTATATAATTCTCCTTTCCGAAATTTAAAAGCAGTCTGAAGGTTACAGGGAAAGAAGAAGAATCATGTTGTCCACAGTATCTGGAGACATTTGCTTAAATTGCTTATTCAGACCCTTTCTGAAAATGGCTCTAATATACGGTTTCGAACCCTTGCACCTCTGTAACTGCCAAAGTAATGATTCCATTTTCGAAAGCAAATTTAAAAATTTATATATTAAATTTGTGGAGTTAATTTTGTGGTATCAGTGCATACAATGCTTGATGAATACAACACCGGGTTACGACGAGAATTCTGTTTGCATCGGGTTTTTTCACGTGGTAAAGAAACCCACCATATTCAAGATAGCCATAACAATTTTTACATTTTACATCGCTTTCATTTTCAGCTTTTTTAAAAGAAGAAAACTGGATTTGAATAACGTAAGAATCAAAAATTGTTTCGAAGAAAATGCGATAACAAATATTCACACCCTTAACAGAAACGTATCATTTTTTATTTCTTTATTGATTATCGTCGTTACTTTTTGTTATCAAATCCTGATTATGTTTTTTTTCTATCCTACTTTGAAAAAAGAAGAAAAGTTTCCCGGTGAAGCTCTTTTCTGCTGTATGGAACTGAGTTTTGTGGCCAGGTATATAATTGGTATATACGGTAATTTCTTATTAATGGGAGCCATGTTTTTTTGGGCTGCAGGGAAAGTATACAAGCAAGTATTAGAAGACCTGTCTCTAATAAGAAGAAACGACAGAAATATGGAATCGAAACTGGAAGAAATCATGTGGCAACACGAAAACTTATGGTCTATTCTCGAACAAATAAACAATAAACTGAACTATCCTCTGGTTGCGACTCACGTTATCATCACTTACGGCACCAGCCTTTCCTATTATCTTTATCTGTACGTGAATATGAGAGAAGAATTTAGATACGCCATCTTGGGAATGAGCATTCTCTTTACTTTCATTTGTATCATCTACGCTTGCTTATTATGCTGTTTCTCCTTTAATGCAAGTTTTTTGATATATACATTTTTTACATTAAATATTTATTTATATATTTATTACTTTTGTCTAGATGGTGAACGGCTTTCGAGACGTTTGCAGAATGCCGTCTTCAACTGAAAAGGAAACTGAAAGTACTTATATTAATTAAATGATAAATTTTGAAACTTTATAATGAAAATAAACGATTACTATTTAATCAGAGTTTAGATTTCATGAAAAGATTCGGAAAAGTCTCATTGAGTCTGTCAATGGGTGGTTTCTATTATATTGATAAGAAATTCTCCATTAAGGTAAAAGTTTTTATTTTTATTTTTTCATTTAAATTTATTTGATGTAAATGCATTATTATTATTTTTCTTTTGCAGATTGCCAGTACGTTACATTCCGTGTTTTCCGGACTACTAAAATTAAGAGAAGTTTCGGATCCCAAGCGAAACTGCCAAGAAAGCTTTCACGCTAATGGAACCGATCTACTTTCAAATTCAGCATTTTCATGAACATTTCTTAACCATGCATTCTAAAATAGCCTAATATATATCGCAAATTAGAGAAAAAAAAATGTTTAATATTTAATTATAGTTAAGCGTACTTACTATAAAATATAATTACTGTTATAGTAAGCGTCACGAATTTAATTTAATAGAAATGTATACAGTACAAGAATATTTTATATCTAAAAGATCATGGAGAATATAATATAAAAACGTCAACTTTCTTGCTCTTTCGCCTTAAATCTGCTACATATCGATTTAATCGATTAATATTTCCATATGAAATAATGTCTAATTAATTAAATGTAACCTTTTTAGATGCAGTAAGGTTGAGTAGAGTAAGAGCAGATCGGTTTTTGCAAAGTTGGAATTTAAACGCAGATATTTTCACCGATCGTATAAATGTTTGACAGAATCGTAAACAATCGCATTGCGCAGCTATTACCTTATAATTCATCCTTGAAAATTTTAAATTTACGACAAAATCGTACAAAATGTCAACTACTCCGCACTTAACCCTAAACGAGGTCAGAGCGTACGTGAAAGTTAAAAGAGCTTTGAAGTTTATTTACGCACGCTAGTTTGAAAGAGCGGAATTTGGAATAAATCTACTATAAAATGCTTTTTACAGCATTAAGATAGGTTGTTCAGTTTTAGAGTAATCCTTTGTTAAAGAAACAAGGATTGAACTCTGAAAAGTGGAGGACAATCTCCGTCCCATCGATTTCGATCGACTTTAACATACAGGTTGGAAATCATCGAAAAGTGACTCGTGTAAAAGGGTTTAGGTCACTATGCCTTCGTTTTTAAAAAATCGAGGTCAAATGTCATGATGCCGGGCCGCGCCGCTTATATATGTAAAAAATTGCACCACTTTCAACCAAAGCGGCGCGTAGTGGTTAAGGTGCTTTCCTGGGAAACTCAGCGTTGTAAGTTCGAATCTCGCATACATACTTTTTTCCCTGAAGTGAATAAATTAAAATATTACTAAGAACTAAACTTCAGGTAAAATCAAGTTTTTTTTTTCTGATAGTTACGTTTGACAAAATCGCTTTTCAATTATTGTTCGATCTTTTTCTGGCTTTATTTCTTTCTCTCTCACTCTCTTATTGTCGTAATTCACTATGCGTCGGATGATATCTAAAGCCTATCAAATCGGTGGTATCGAGGATGTGATCTCTCCTTGTGAAATGTGAGAGGTGGTATAGTAAAATATGACAAAATGCTTTTTATCAAATCAAAAAATGGTTTATACGAAAATTTTAATTGATATATTTGCATTTATCAATCGTCATCTCGACAACGTTCACACTTCGTTCATTTCTTTTGAATAATCGCCCCCTGCTGGTTTTTCTGACGTAGCTGCGAACCATGTTATATGCTAGAAAAAAAGTTATAAACAAATTAAAATGTAGAACACGAAAAAATAAACTTGAATGTGTTATTAGGCAAGAAAAGCTTAATACGCAATTGCTCCAAGGTGATGATCCGCACTTGCTCCAGGTAACAATATTTACGGGGCCAGAGCTTACTAGGAGTTTTTCTCAATAAATTTTGAAATGTCAAAAAATATTGTTTACGTAATCTAAACTTTAAGCAATATTCTTCATACCAAGAAAGTAGTTCCTAATATGAAGTTATCTTAAGAATTATTGCACTTTTTTGGATTCTGTCAAAGTTGTGTGTGCTGTTCGGACGCGACGCTTTTGTAAAGGTCGATGTAAATTTTGGAATTGCGTCATTCATCGTTGTGAAATTCACACATTTAATTATTGTTAACTCATGAATTTTCTTTTTTTTTATAATTTCTTTGTAATTACGAGACAATCGTAGATAACGCGTGAAGTTCACTATAGTGAAAATTTGGTCAATGTTTTTTTGTAGAGAAGAAAAGTTGAAACTTTTAACTACAATTATATTAGTTAGTTCGATTTTTTCTTCCCTATTTGTCTGCTGAATCCTTTGTCAAAATCAATAAATGATATACAATACTATATACCCTTTACTTGTGGAGGCAAAGTTTATATTTTTTCTTCTGGAGGAAAAGTTTTATGACCTATCTGAGAATATAAAGCTAACCAAACTTCGCAAATAGTTAGTTATGAATAAATGCGGTAAGTAATTTTAAACAGTGAATTTGCATATTTTAATGATTAATTTAAGTGTTTAAATGGTCAGAAACAGGAGACATTATATATTTTTTAATTTAGTTAATGAAAAAACAGTTAATCATTAAAATATTCTGATGATTAACTGTCATCAAAATATGACAGTTATATAATAACTGTCATATTAACGGGCCACACCGCCTTGACGACCAGGGAGTTTCTGGCCAAGAATAACATTTCAACCTTGTCACAGCCTGCGAATAGTCCAGACCTGTCTCCATGCGATTTTTCTCTGTTACCCCAGATTAAGAAGGTCATGAAAGGACGCCATTTTCAGACCGTTCCAGTTTGACGCCACGATAAGGTACCTTCGAAGCATCCCGGAGAAGGAGTTCCTGGGGGCGTACGAGCAATGGAAAGAATGTTGGCAGCTCTGTATGACTTCACGAGGGTCCTACTTTGAAGATTTTTAAATGTAAGTGATGTCTGTAATAAATTGTCTTTGCCAGTATCAAACCAATTACTTTCAAGACAAACCCTGTAATTACATTTACAAATAGCAATCCATAAGCACATATACAAAATTTTAAGATATTAGGCAGTATGCAGAATGGGATCTACAGCTGAAAAGTAAGTTTAAAGTAGGTAATGCATATGTAATGAATATGAAATGTAAATTAACGTTCTCTTATCAATAAGTAAAAACCATTTTACTGTATTCAGATGTAAAGATTCGGAAAAGTTGTCTACGCCTTTCTGGATTTTTTTTAATATTCAGAAAAGTTTCCCTACAAAGTAAAATTACAGAAATTGCATACTTTCAATTCACTATTACTGCCTAATATCTTGAAATATTTTATATCTTTATCGATTTCTATTTATAAATGTAATAATATATAAAATAAGAGACGATGTTCAGTACAGTTTTTATTTTTTGTTTGAGTTCTCCTTTCTGTTTATCATTTTGTAATTTTTCGCATTGCTTCAGGATGATATAGTGGAAAATTTTAAGAATAGAATAATCTTTAAAATGTAGAATAAGGAAATAATTTTAATAGTCATATAGGATTTATCATTAAAAAGGAGCAAATCGCGAATGAATGTGAAGGGTTTATGATGACAGACAAAAGAAAAGAAGAATGACTAATCTAAAACGAAACAAAGAAATGAACTTGTTTTCTAAAGCTAACAAAATTATTTTCTGGCCAAAGCATTTTGCAAAAAGGCAACATATTACATAGGAACTGTTTTCAACATAAATGATGTCAATTTTCATACACAAAGCAAACAATTTTGAATCATACTTTTAGTTGTTTCTTTTTTTTATCCTATAATTTCCATCTGTATTTTCGTTCATTTCGAACGACAAAGACTTATTACTAAAAATATAAAAATTTTTAGATTAATATAAAATAATGGAGTCCATATTCGAGAATAGAAAATCGATGAATCGTATCGCTATTAGTTCACTTTAATTATTTATTAACGAAGTTTCTTAATTAAAACAATCTAGCTCTACCGAAGGACAAAGCAAATTAGTTTCATGCATAATATAAAATTCGCGTGAAATTTTTATATATCTGCCAAATTTTATCTGATATATGTATAAATTTTAATTATAGAATCAATCGATAATGACGATAATTAAATTTTTATGCAAAAATTCCTTTCTTAATGAACTAATTTAAAGTTATTCCCAATTTATATACAATAATAGAGATTTTAGATAACTTTTTATCGAATATTACTAATTAAAAATTCTAATAAGCGCTGTATAAAAGGAATTTTGACGTAAGTCAGTTTAAAGATAAGGTAGCATTATTTGTTATATAAGTAACTTTACCTACAATGCAACAGAAACGTTGTAACTATGGGAGTACGCAGGTACTACATAATACGATGAGATAGTTATCATCTTTGTAATGTACAATATCGTTTTTAAAAGTATATAACTTTAGTGGAAGAGAGAATTATTGTTACAGTGACTTTTAACTATCGTTAAAATAGTGCAATAGGTGATCGTATCACAACTGGAGAAAGTTAAACCATTCCACTGCTACGCCACAGATCTCTCTGATTCAGTTTATCTAAAATCTTCTATTGCAACTGAAATTCGGAAGTCGATCGGAACATGTTGCATTTACCAGTGTAATGGAAGAAATTTACTTATCAGATTTTCTCAGATCTTACTTCGATATGGGTTTGATATATGGAATAGATTCTATTCCCTCTAATAATTTACGAAATAAGAAATCTCTTCTTTTCAAAAATAAGCTAAAAATGGGACATTTCATCTTACAGTTATCACACCTAATTCCAGGTTTGGCGGAAAATTCTTTTTGTAAATCGGATGGTACGATGTTGTCAAGCACTCAAAAATAATCAAAATGGATTTCTTTCTTTTTTATTTTATTATGGCTAGCATTTTTAGTTTCTTCAAGAGAGTAAAACTGGATTTCAAACTTCGATTGAGAAGTACAAAATATATAGAAGAAACAAAGATACAAAAATATTATGTCATCAACACCTATGTGCAAATTCGTGGTTTCCTTAATGATGGTTTTCGTGGCAATTGTCTATCAATTGTAATTACTTTTTAAGCATCCAAATACAGTAAACCTCGGTTCACAAACTTAATTCGTTTCTGGAGGTCGTTCGTAAACCGAAACTATTTCCCCTCATAGGAATTAATGTAAAATGGATTAATCCGTTCCTGGACACCTATGTGCAAATTCGTGGTTTCCTTAATGATGGTTTTCGTGGCAATTGTCTATCAATTTGTAATTTTATTATTCCTCTATCCTGGTTTGATGAAAAAAAAGAAAAATTTCGCGGTGAAGCGTTTTTTGTTGCGTGGAAGCGGGACTAATGAAAAATTATGTTATTGGAATAAATAGTAATATTTTATTGATCGGAGCAACCTGTATTTGGTTTGCTTACAAAGAATACGAAAACTTATTACAAGAAATGTCTCTGATAAAAAGAAACGATCTTCATTTAAAGTGCAAATTGAAAGAACTGATGAACCATCATCAGGAATTATGGACTTTTGTCGAACAGTTCAACAATAAAATTAACTATGCATTCGTCATAATTTATGTCATGATCACTTACTTTACCAGTAATTTTTATTGTTTTTCTATTCATAGATATGGAAGAGAAGATGAAATACACATTATTGATATATATGATTATTTCTACTTTTATTTGTATTATCTATGGCTTTTTATTATGCTGTTTTTCCTTTAACGTAAGAGTGATTAATAAAAATAAAAATGATATTTTCCCCGAATATTGATTTATTTATTATTTGTTAGATGCTGAACAGATTTCAAGATATCAGGCATTTTTCAGAATGCGATCTACAGCTGAAAATGAAATTGAAAGTATGTAATAAATATTTAATATAAGTTAACATTCTCTTATATGTAAGTTAAAACCATTTTTCCTTTATCCAGATTTTAGATTTCATGAAAAGATTCGGAAAAATCTCTCTGAGTCTTTCTATGGGTGGATTTTATGATGTTGATAAAAAATTTCCCATGAAGGTAAAATTATTGAAATATATTTTTCTCGCTTAAATTTACATTTTGTTAATACAGTCAAACCTCTTTAAGCCGCCGCCCCTCTATAAACCGCCTCCCTCGTTATTTGCCTGATGAAAGCCAATAACAAATCTACTTAAATTTACATTTTGTTAATACAGTCAAACCTCTTTAAGCCGCCCCTCTATAAACCGCCACCCTCGTTATTTGCCTGATGAAAGCCAATAACAAATCTCCTCCTATATGTTAAAACATGAAATTCCCTCTATAAACCGCCACCTCACTAATCGCCAATCGCCACTCATTTCTGGAGGCAATACCATTTCATTAGTAGAAAATCAGTTGTTTAAACCGCCAAAACAATCAAATGGCAAGGTCAACCAACACAAATATAAACACTAGAGAAGATGGCAATTAAGTAATTTATCTGTTAACATTTATTAGCCTGTAATCTCGCACCTGTGACTATTCACATCCCTGTTTTCAAAATGAGCTATTCCAAAACTTTATAAACGGATTTTTACAAAATAACCGTTTAACATAGGAGAAGACTTGAGAGCCATAACCTCGACTTTGCGGAAGAAGAAGAACAGTTTAAACCGTATATAAATCAACTGTTGTGAGGATCGTTGCTGTTTCTTACTCGGAAAAATGTCAAAAAGTGAATATTGTTGCTGTTTCTTACTCGGAAAAATATCAAAAACGACATTAGATCCTTAACTTTGCGGAAGAAGAAGAACAATTTAAACCGTTTTTTATAAATCAACCTTTGCGGAAGAAGAACAGTTTAAACTGTTTTTTTATAAATCAACTGTTGTGAGTCGGAAAAAGAAGAACAGTTTAAACCGTTTTTTATAAATCAACTGTTGTGAATATCAGTTTAAACCGTTTTTTTTATAAATCAACTGTTGTGAGTATCGTTTTTCTTACTCGGAAAAATGTCAAAAACGACATTAGATGTTCACGAAAGTTTAAACCGTTTTTTATAAATCAACTGTTGTGAGTATCGTTGCTGGTTTAAACCGTTTTTTATAAATCAACTGTTGTGAATATCGTTGCTGTTTCTTACTAGGAAAAATGTCAAAAACGACATTAGATGTTCACGAAAAGATTTTAATCGGAAAAAGAAGAACATTTTAAACCATTTTTTATAAATCAACTGCTGTGAGTATCTTTGCTGTTTCTTACTCGGGAAAAATGTCACAACGACGTTAGCTGTTCACGAGAAGATTTTAATTTGTGAATATAAAAATAAAAATCCTTCAAAAATGACATTAGATGTTCACAAAAAGATTTTAATTTGTGAATATAAAAATAAAAATCCTTCTGCACTCAGCAATTTATTTCTGATCACCTTTAATTAAATGAAACAATGTCCCAAAAGATTTTAATTTGTGAATATAAAAATAAAAATCCTTCTGCTACTTTTTTAATTAGATGAAACGCTGTTTACCAAAAGATTTTAATTTGTGAATATAAAAATAAAAATCCTTCTGCTACTTGAAAATCCTGCTACTCAGCAATTTATTTCTGATCACCTTTAATTAAATGTAATTTGTGAATATAAAAAGAAAATTCCTTCTGCTACTCAGCAATTTATTTCTGATCACCTTTAATTAAATGAAAATAATGTCCATCTAGTCTATACATGTTTTCTCACATGTTACCATTAACCCTCCATAATTCTAGTCCCTACACATGTTTTGTTTTTAATTAAATGAAACAATGTCATTCTAGTCTATACATGTTTTCTCAAAGTGTTACCATAAGCCGCCACAAACCGCCACCCTCCTAGATCGGAAGAGCGGTTCAGCAGGAATGCCGAGACCCACTCTCCTTTACAGCCAGAGAAGACCTTTGAACCGATGGTGGCGGCTTAAAGAGGTTTGACTACATGTTACCATAAACCCTCCATAAACCGCCACCCTCCTTTACCGCCAGGAATTTCGAACCGATGGAGGCGGCTTAAAGAGGTTTGACTGTATCTAATACATGGCGGTTAAAGAGGTTTGACTGTATATTAATAAGTTTTGCAGATCATCAGTACTTTACATTCTGTATTTTCTGGGTTTTTAAAATTAAGAAACGTTTCGCATCAGAAGAAAAACTGCGAAGAAATCTTGGTTGTTAATCGAACAGACTTGTTTTAAAATTTTATAATTCTGTTTTTCTAATCATCCCTAATAAAATGCTCATAAAAATATTTTAGTTTTTTTTTTTTTAAATAAAAATCTTTTTATTACTGTTCTTGTAACTTTTTATTTTAGTTTTCATGTATCAGGAATTATTTATAGAAATTAGTTTGTTAATTAATTTATTTATTATTTAAAAATAATTAATACAAAAATTAATTGTATTTTCTATATGTAAGAATTTCATCATTGTCTTCTGAAACTTGTTTGCAAACTAAATATATACGCACTGAATGTTATCTCTTGTAATTTTAGTAGAATAATAAAATTAATTACAGGTAGGCCTCGATTAGCGCGAATAATTGGTTCCACGAATTTCTCGCGCTGTATGAAGGAATTCACCTGAAAGTTAATCACAACTATTTTAAAAAATTAATCAGTTATATATTTACTTATCATATCACACTTTAAATATCTGTCAGTATTTAGAATTTTTAAATTTATTATATTAATTACTTCTGCATCATTGTTGAGAATATCCAACAGTGGCAGTTTTTATCAATGCCCTTGTTAGGAATACTTGATGCTACTTTATTAAAATTTTCAAATGACAACTAATACATCATTAGTACATTATGAAAATAAAAGATAAATGTAAGTTTGATTTTACATCTTTTAATAGAGGAAACAATTATTTTGCAGGAAAATTTTATGTAATTTATTATCTTATTAAGGATTTGGAAAATGCCTTCCCAGCCACCCATTATAATTCAATTTTCTTCAAATATTCATTGCTATATGGTACTGTAAAATCTGGAACAGATTCTGTAAGAATAACCACGATTACAATAGTTCACTAAAAATTATGATAAAGCAAAACTTTTTATTTTTTTAATCTGGAAGAAAGCTTTTAACATTATAATAAACTTGAAAAATTACAAAAAGCATTTAAAATATATTGTTTCATTTTAGGAAATATATTATATTTTTCAAAAGAATAATAAATTTATCTAAAATTTTTAAAATGATATTACTTCCAAAATTATAAAAAAATTACTTCCTTAAAAAAATATTTCTTTATAAAATGTTGTTGTTATTCATTAAATTTTTTGCAAAAAATTTAATGAATAACAACAACACTAACAGAGTGTTGGACAATAAAGTACACTAACATAGTGTGTTGTTAAATAAAGGAATACTAACATAATATATTTAAAAAAAAAATAAAATTGTTTTTAAGTGCCATAAAATTTCATTTTTTTTAAATTAATATATAATTATTGCTTTATGATGAACAGAAGATTTACTCAAGAAAAGTAATTCTGATTTTTCAGAAACTTTTTAAAAAAAGCAAAAACTTCAATTAATTTGTAATTAAGTATATGGTAAACAACTGTCATTATTGCTGTTGGTTATGAGATGAAAATTTGAATCAGAATATAGGATAAATAGAAGAAATACAGTTTGCCTAATTATGGAGGAAATGACTAAATGCAAAAGAAAAATTAAGTAATAATATATTTTCTTATACAGAATTTTAATTTATATAATCAATTATATAAAAATTAATTAAAGTTCTGTAAAACTAAAAAATATAAAAATTAGTTTGTGATTTTGTATGTCAAAAGCAAAATCATGAATTTAAATTATTTAGTCCTTCATTTTTCATTTGAAAGTAAAATAAAAAGTTTTTATTTATGTTTATCATTGAATAAAGTGTATTTTTCAGAAGAATTTCAAACTGCAAATTTATAATTTGAGTAATGTGACAAATTTTTATTTAGAAAAAACAAACTTATGAATATGAGAAGTAAAAAAATTATTACAATAATTTATATAAAACAGCAGAAAATCAAATAGGCACTTCTAAATTAATATGAAAAATAATTGAAAATTAAGTTCTTTCAAGAGAATATCATTAAGTCAAAGGAAAACTTTTTATATTTATAAAGGAAATAAAAATCAGGAATCTATCTATAATCATCTAATGACTGAAAGTTAAAATTTTCAGAGAATGTCTAAAACTCAACAAATTGAGTAAAATAAATCTTTAAAAACCAGTTGAGTGCTTTTGACAAAATAGTTGTCAAAATGGCAAAACAAAAAATGATAAAAAACAATAAAAAGAGATATAAATAAAATTCAATCCTGAATTATACAGTGGAGTTATCGTGGAGTGGGTTTTTTTGTTTTTATTTGGTGAAAATAGGTGCCTCCAATGATGGGTCCTAAATTTTCTGATTGCTGAAATTTCTTTTTTAATTCCGTTCTAAAGATAGAAAATGTGAATGGATTGTATTTGTAGAATTTGAATTATTTTTCATCTAATCTTATCGATTCTGCTTTCTAATCTATCATATTTTAGTAATCTTATTTTGATTTTGGGATGAGATAAATTTATTTTTGAAATTTTAACAAAACATGGAATTTTACTAAGATGAACTGTAAAATTCGTAAAATTGAAAAAATTTTGCTGACAATACAAAAATTTTGGTTAATTCTGTTAAAATATAGAATATTTTTACCTATTTGCTCATTTATTGCTTTACTTTTACAGATAATTTTGTAAAATATGAGAAAATCCTAATTTAAACAATCCCAGGCAATAAAAAGGAGTAAGGCACTTTTGTTTTATGATAGCCAGTTGTTTCGCAGGAAATTGCAGCCAAGCCTACTTTACTGCATTGCTTGTGGTATTGGGTGTAGAATGTCAACTATCTATTTCAAGGCCAATTAGAGTAAAGTAGAAAATATTATGGCTGTTTATGTAGGATTGTGGTTGATTTTCATATGTTGTTTTTTGTTATAAATTCAAAAATTTATAAAAGATTAAAATAAAAATTATTGAAATGAAGAAAAAACATATCAATAAACATATTTTATTAAAAAAAATGATAATATTTCAATAAATTTTTGTCAATTTTTGACTAATTAATTAACTTAATTAATTAAAATTTGCATAATACTTCAATTTTTATTGATAATTTTTGAAAATATCCGATTTTCTTCATTCATACCTCATTTTATTCAGAAGACTTGCCACTATCAGAAAATACCAAATATTTCATTGGATGGCTAAGATTTCATATATAAAAATCGTGTTTTCTCCAATCTCATATAATGAACGAAAAATTGTGAAAAAAATAAAATTTGAAAGAATTTGTTACATCATTAGAATTACAATAAAAAATGTAATAAACTATGAAAATATCAAAAGAAAAAAACGATGAAAATTAAGTGAGATATCACAATTTACATTTTTTTTTCATATTAATGAGGGCTTAATTAAGAAAAAAAAAAAAAATCAACAGGCACTGAATGGGTTAATATAAATAAGCAATTGCTTATAAAAACCATTATCTCAAAACAGGTATTTATCTTTATTTTACTCTTCAGTCAGCGTAAATTTAAGTTTTCTTCTGAAAAATTTTAATTATTTTTCAATAATAAATTTCTATTAATTCCATGAAATACAAGTTTATCACAAATCAATGGATGGATAAACAGAAATCAATTTGTCAATGTATTAGCATCAAACTATTGGGAAAGTTAAGTTTTTGCTAGTCTTCTATAAACTAAACCAATAAATATTTAAAACAAATTCAAGAGATGACATTAACAGTTACCATGTATAGCTTCCATTTGTTTTACTCTATCAAGACCTTGTAATGCTGTCATTCCTTTTGCATACTGTGATTCTGTTCCATTACTTGCTTTACCACGTTCTTCATAAGAATGAACTGTATCATCTTCATCAAGCAAATATGAACAATTATGTTGACGATATAATTCCTATAAATATTTAAAAAATTAACAAACTAATATTTGTATATAACTAATATCTTATAATTCTTTACATAAAAAATAAAATACATATCTTCCTGATAGTATATATTTCAAATCATGCTTAAATTCCGTTCCAGTCATTGTTTATAATAACTAGGGTTCTGCCCATGGCTTTCAGCCATCAATCCTGCTAGTGGCTGCACCCAGTCTGAAGATAAGACAAATTTCCTCATCTCCAAACTGAAGATGTAAGTTTTGCCTTATCTATCTATCCATCCATCCATATATGAAATATTTCAAAATAGGTTAATCATATTGAGAATTAAATTCTTATATTTGCATAGGTAATAAAAAAATGAAACAGCTATCCAAAATTAAAGATTAATCTTGAAAAAGATTATTTTAATAAAAGCATTCATAGCAAAGTCAAAGTTAGGTTGATATCATAAACTGAGCATTTAAATTAAAAAAATTATTCTTGATGAATTAAAGAAGAATAAATTATTAAGTATTTTAAATCACAAAAATAAAATATTTAATTGTTAACAGTTTGATACGCTGTATAGTACTGGCTAAGAGTCATTCAACCCTACATACTTGTTTAAAATTGTATTGATAGTTTCCTATGCAATTGCCAGCACTATACAGCGTAAGAGTCATTCAACCCTACATACTTGTTTAAAATTGTATTGATAGTTTCCTATGCAATTTTCACATTGGTCTATCTATATTTGTGGTACTAAAGTCTGTATTATAGTTTAATGTAAGTTTTGCCTTCTATTATCAAAAATTCAAAATTTTTATAATTTTTTTCTAAAGAAGAGTAAGCTTACAATATTGCAAAATGCATGAAATCTTTATAAAATTTCATTTAATATGGATTTAATGAATATTAATTTGTTTATCATGTATGATTTAAAAAATAAATTGTACACATTATTTTTTAACATTAAATGCATTTTGTCCATAATTCTGATTTTTTTTATATTTGATTATCCAAGGAATTGGTATCTAGGGAAATTACTTTCTCAACTATCCCAATCAATCAGAAATTTATTGTATTTTAAATATAAATATATTAAATAAAAAATATATACATACAAAACACTGTGGGCATTTACACAATTTCTTTCTCCATCCTTCTTGCCAAAGTGTAAAATGTTTCTGAGGAGGGAAAACATATCCATTTTGTAACTGTTTTAAAATACAAGCTGACTCTGATTTAATTTTTGATGATTCCTTAAAAAAATAATAATAAATATTAATAAAGTTTATAAAACAAAGTTTAAGTTAAAATTTAATATTTAAAATGTAATTAATTTTTATTCTGATTTTCATTCTTGTCATTAATTTTTAAGAATTTATAAGAATATAATTGTTTTATTAGAATGGGGAAAAATTTTTAAATAAAAAAAAATTTGTATATATATATCCTATAAACTGGGTATCTAATTATTCCAATACTGTACTTGATTTAATTTAAGGAGATTCATTTTACTATTTATTAAAATATCAAACTATTATTGGTAAGTCCCTACCCATACTTAATCCTTACCCCTGGGACTCCATTTAATTTGCATTTAAAGAATATTAAATTGTTTATTATATAAGATTTATTACATTCGAAGTAAAATATTACTTACTTACAGTTACAATAAAATATTTTTAAATTTTACAGAATTCTTCATTTTTTGCTATTACAGTATAAAGTAACCACTGATACCCACTTTTTTCAATAATTACCAATTTACAAAATATAATATAAAGATTCATTTCTGTTTTATGAAATAAGTCCTCTTGATTTTTAAAAATTAGTAACAAAATTTTCTTCAACCAAAGTTACCAGATTAGTTTACATAAAACAGATAGATCAAAAACATCGTAAAATGCTGGTTTGTTGTAGTGACTTAAATTTGATCCACTGCACCCTGGCCAGGCAGCAGTGTGTTAAACAATTTACTCTTATACAAAAATATCACTTATGATCTTAAATTTTCTTATCTACATTTAAAGTATGCTTATAAATTTTATTTATCCATTTCATTTGTGACGAATCAAACCAAACCTTTTCTCATTTCTATTTAGCCCCTATTACTTGTATATTTATTTATTGGGTATTTTACTTACTAAAAGTTAAAGATACTTACATTCTTGACTCAATCCTTTCAAAAATCATAGTAAGAAATGAAATAGTTTCACATTCAAGAATATATGTCATGATATTATACAGTCTGAATGAAATCATTGCCAAACTAGGATCTCATAATAGAGTTAAAAGAATTCTCATTTCAATGGAATTGTAACTTTATAAACAATGTTAAATTAAAACAATAATAAAAATGAATGACTTGATTGCTAGTAATATTCTGTAAGCAGAAAAAATATACTGTCTGACAGTTATGTAAATGAACTTGTGTGTGATTCGGCCATGTAAGATACTTAACAGTGTTTTCCAAACTGTGGGGCACACTAATCTATGGCAAGAGAGATGCACAAGAATTTACAAAAACATCGTTTTTGAGACAAATAAAAAAAAAATTCAAACTGGTGTCAAAATAAAAAATGAATCAGCAAAAGGGTTATAAATATATATACAATCGGACCTCCATATATCAAACTTCTATATAATCGAAATTCTCTGTATATCAAAGTTTTTGGTTAGTTCCATGAAATATCCATTGAAATTTGTTTCTATATATTGAAATTTTTAATTTCAGATGCGAGGGAAAAGCATAACATAGAGTCTAGATTGGGTCTGGCTAGAAAAAGCTGACAAACAAAATGGATGTGTCGATTTGTACTGTAGAGGGGGTTAGTGTAAAAGTTCTAGGGCTTGTCTCGGTTTCATAAGTTATTTGTGTTAATTGGCTTAAAACCAAAACCGAACTGAAAGATTTTAGTTAGTCTTTGTTCAGCTCTACTAAACGTTTACCATGTCAAAGAGAAAGTCGTTGAGTGTCGCAGAAAAAGTGGAATTGCTAAAAGATGTGGACTGTGGAGTGAGAAAAAAAGATGATGCGCAGAAATTCAGGATTCCACAAAGTACAGTGTCAACAATACTAAAGAATCGGGAATCTGTTTTAAAAAGTCATGAAGTTGCAGGAGCTGACAGAAAACGATTAAGGACATGTAAGTAC
>AYEL01080232.1:0-47826 GCA_000484575.1 Olivierus martensii
GCCCACCATAAAATTATGAACTTCCTCCTTTTTGTTATTTGTTTTGAGATTTTTAAGTATTTAATGAAATTAATGAAGTTTTTATTATTTAAGTACCTATCTACATTTCCTATTTCCATTTTCTAAAATACTTCTTATGTCAGTGATTAAAACTTCTTGATCCGCTCAATGATTTAAAAAAATTTCTGAATGAAAAGAAGTCAAAGATTATTATGTTACAACATTTTTGATATCATATATTATACATTATTTATTAACTTTTTTGTTTAACAACTATCATTAGAATTAGTATTTTTTATGTGTGGCCCGAGATAACTTTCTCTTCAAGTGCAGTCCAAGACAACTTTTTTCCTTCAAATGCGGCCCAAGAAAGCCAAAAGGTTGGACACCCCCTGCAGTAGACTTTTAATACATTAATATACTGTATATATATTTTTAAACATTAAAAAAATTCAATTGTATATTTTTTTCCTAAAACTTTTTCAAATCATTTAAGTTGGAATTTTACAAACCGTGAGCCACCATCACTGCCGTCAGGGGGCCGCGAAAAAGGCAATACGGACAAAATATCACTTAACTACTATACTACATTAGAGAAAATTCAGGTTTCTATATAACAAAGTTTCTATGTATCGAAATTTTTCTAAGATATCTTCAATTTCGATATACATATATATATATACATTCAGACCTCCATATATCTCCACATATCCAGAAACTTTCGGCTGTAGCTGTTTAAAAGACAAAATATCGATCTGGTTTAGTGATTGAAAAAGAATTGCAAGTAGTGATATCTTTAATGATTCCTCTATTTGAGAAAATTTGTGCTGAAAAACAAGCCCACCTATCACATTAAATATTATGTTGTATTAAACATATATTCTATTTTTTTTTTTTTTGTATTTAATTGTATAAAAAATTATTACAACAGAATAAATATATATTTTTTATGTAGGCTATAAGAATTTTTTAACTATTTTTCGTTTTTTTTTTTTTTTTTGTAAGATTTATTTAATTGTATTAAAAATTATTAAAAAATATATATTTATTATAGTGTATGTATAAGAACTTTATACAAAATATGGATAATATTTTGTAGTATTATATTGTAAGCAGAAAGTATTTATAAAATTAGACTGCTATGAAAATGAGGGGTGTACCATTTTTTTTAATGAAAAAAAGGGGCACAGACACAAAGTTTGGAAACCATTGACATAAGATCAGGGATGCACAGACTTGTTAAGACTAGGGGCCACATAGATTCATTGTGATTTATAGGAAGGCCATCAAAAAATCATGAAAGTTATATATCATATGTTTATTAATATATGTTACAAAAGAAATGTAATCAAAGGTAAACAAAGAATTTTTAATTGGATGCTTGGTATTGCATTGATTTGATGATTTTTTTTATGTTAGGTCCAACATAAAAAAATCATAGTAGCCAAATGCAAAATTGATTCAAAATTTTCATTAGTTAAGTGGCAGCGCTATTTTGTGCATATGTACAGCTTTTTCAAATTACCTATTTCACCGAAAATACAGTAAAAATAAAAAAAAATGTTTATTATTACAAATATGATTAATAGTTTTTTCTTGTTATTTAAAAACATCATCATCAAACTAATGTTAAAATAATTTCATATCAGAAAAATATTATTTGAAAATGCATTGTTCAAAACTATAAATAATAGAATTAAGACAAACTTACTAAACTGCTTTACTTTCTACAATAAAGTTCCAAACACAAGCACACCAAAGCAGTGAAAATAACTCAGTTTAATTTAAATACAAAACCACTTTCGGTATTACCAATAACCATCCTCAGTTGCACATTTAAATATATAGAATAGAACAAAGGAACAATTCTTTAAAATTGGTGATGTAACTTTGGTTTATTTTTTCTTTTAATAAAGTTATTGTCATGTAAATAATAATTGCCTTGTGACAATTTATTTCTGCCACACTACGTTTCATTACCAACATATTAGCAAGAACAATGCTATTCTGTAACGAAATCGCATTTTTATAATTAAGAGGTAATAAACAAGTCAATAATAAGTTCACGCGGCGCTCAGCGCGCTGTTCTACGCGGTACGCGATTTAGATATCTAATCTTTTTTTGTTATTTAATTAAGCCCGCCGCTCTTTTATAGTTGTTTTCTTCAGAATTAAGGATTGTAAATATTTTTTTTAGGTTTTAGGCTAAAAAATAATGATAAATATAAATCGCGTGGTAATTTTAGTCAAAGAAAAAATCGACAAATATAAATTTCGTTTAATTAAGTATTTAACTTATAATTATTTTGTCACATTCACAACCAAAATGCCGCCCCTTAGATTTGCCGCCCCGGCCAAATGCCCGGGTTGCCGGCCCCTAGAGCGGGCCCCGCGACTTTAATAATCGGTCGGGGCCAACCGGCCGGATGAATCGGTTACAACGAACAATCGACGAATGGTCGAACGCATTCGTCGGTACGACAAAAATGATGGTCGTTCTGTGTTTTTCTTCGAATTGTCATCGTATATTTCACCGGCAAGTATCGACCAATAAGAGACCGAATAGAAATCACGCGGCCAACAGGGCATTTAGACCACCATTTAAATTATTCGTTGGATTAGGTAGCGTTCCCCACCGAGACGCGTTTTCCAGAAGCGAATCTTAACTTCGGCCAGGCCGGCGGGAGTATTACTGGTCGAGTATCTTCCATCCGGAATGCTGGAGGTTTCGGATTTTTCCGGGCTCGGGAATAGGCCGTACGGTGGAATTGGAGAAAGAATCGAAATTTTCGGGAAAATTCTTTTTTATTTGTGGTAAAAAGCCGGAATATGAAGGCGAAACGATAGAAATGCGTCTTCGAAAGAATCTTATGACAGAATTATCGCTATGGGGAATTTTTACATTTTTTATCGATATACAAACACGGCCACGGAAAATAAGCGGTGGTAGACGGCCGACCGTGTGGGACGGTTTACCGAATTACCATAGTGGGCCACAGACGCGCGCGCGCTACCGCGTGGTCTTTCCATCTTTGGCGGCGCGAAGACGGTCGTAGTTTCGTTTTAAATATCTCTCCGCTACCGAATAAAATTTACGGATTTAGGAATGGAAATACCGAAATCCGTAAAATATATAGATTTAAGGTGGCTTAGAAGAAATGTTCGGTCGTTACCCATCCAGACCGTAGCCAAGAAACGACGACGACCGGCGGTGGTAAGGTGAAGACCGATTTAGCGTTATTACCCGATTTGGTCGATAAATTAAGAGTTTTAAATTTAGAACCGCCAGGGAGAAGCCAGACTATAGGAGAAATAATAAGGATCAATTTTTCGTTAATGGCCGAATTTCCACCACCAACTTTGTTCGGTGAACTTTCGATCGGATTATTTACCATACCATACCGCAGAATTTTCCCAACTGCGGGGCGCCCCTCGGGAGCGCCAGAATTAAAAACACGGTATACGAGACAAACAAATTCAAATCGGGAAAAAAGAATCGGCCAAAGGGTTATAAAATCGGTACGTATATCCACCCAGCCAGAAACTGCGCGTTTCCGAGACAAAATATCGACGCGATTTAGTGATAGGAAAAGAATGGCCGTAACTTCGACCACAACCGATTCGAAAGAATTGGTGAGGAAAAACCAGCCCCTCCCTGGCATTAAATATTACGCTATACTAAGCGTTTTGTATCTTCGGTAAGTTTTGTTTAGTTGTACTAAAAATCATTACGCCGTAGCCAATATATATTTTTTAGGTATAAGAACTTTATACAAAATATGGTATACGGCTGGGTAGTATTCGATTATAAGCGGAAAATATTTATAAAATTAGAATTATGACAAAAACCAGGGCCTACCAATTTTTTACGAAAAAGGAGGCGGAAAGTTTGCGAGTCTATTATCATTGGTCGAACTATCTAGTTTCGTCCGCGGTCTAAAACGGACGTCGATTTCAGCCATAGAATAAACGCGGTGCGAGTAGTAACGGCTCTATTGGCGGACCATAAAACTAGAGGTCGGTACGAAAGCCGAATATCCTGTACTCGATCCGGGCGCGCTCGACTAATAGCGGAACCCTGTAACGGTCCAACGTCGCGTTTATCCGCGCTGGATACAATTTAGCGTCGGATCAAACTGGAGCTAGATATACACTTCTTCTCCGTGGTCGATTAGTCGGATTTATTCGTCTCGGCTACCCTACCAAAGGCCGAGTCGGTCTCTTTTAACAGGTTCGATGGCTGTTCCGACTATCCGTGCCAGGCCTAAGTAGCGTCGAATACCTGAAAACAACAACAACAGTAGACTTCGATCAGATTCGAACAGCGTTTCCTACTATATAATTATAATTAAAAGTAAAAATTAGATAGAATGAAAATTCCACCTACCCGACGAAAGAATGTATGGAAGAAAGTTTTCGGCCGGTTGGCGGAGGTTTTAAGATGTCGGCGCACAAAATTTAAGGCGAAAGTTTGGCCGATACAGACGCCGTAACCGACATACCCAGGGGGAAAACATTGCCTAAAATCCGGGAGAGAATAATCTTTTAAGAAGACTCCGAACTGGGACGGGAAAAACTTTTTGCGGGCCGGAAGACGGAAGATTTCGGACGCGTCCGGAGGTGATCTGGTTCCGGGTTTTCGGCTGAAAGAAAAGTAATTATATTTTATCTTAACCATAGACGATAAAGGTATCGATGGCGAAAACAGAAATATCAGTTGAAAGGTGTTGTTCCATCAACATAATCTTTCAGAAACTTAAATTATCATCATGGGTTATATCGTATAAATTTAAACGATGGTTTATCCGGTCAAAAAATAATTACGGCCATTACCTAATCAATTTTTGGCCCTAAATAGGTGGCGTGGGGAGGGTATGGCCTGGCACCGCGTTTTAATTCGAGAATTTTTAATAACTAGTTACGGCGGAATTCGTAATTTCGATAGTTAACCGTATCGGAATATAATTTCGGTCTGTTATTATCGATGGAAAAACTGATAGATATTTGGTGACGGTAATGGGAGGCGGGGCCGGCCCCACGACCAGGTCGGTGATGCGCTAAAAATTCGTATATAGAAAGTACCGCCAACTGGCCTGGTCCCCTTACTCGCCGCCATTTTTGTCCTTCCTGGATTTCGGTGGCAATTGAATCTAAACGTTAAAACGCGATCGCTTTACTTTTGTTATTGGTTGGAAAAACGAAACGAAATGGAAATCAATGGCGATAATTCAAATCGTCTACACGCATTGATTTAGTCATACGCACACTCATTTTTGTAAGAATACGAAAGAAAATAAAAACACTCGGAAGTAGAGAAATATAATGAATTTTTTTATTCGTAGTCTACTAAGAAAATTTATTTTAATTCCTGAAATTATTTTTTATCTTATGTCAATATTCGAAGTAAAGAATTACAAATAAAATATTTTGAAATACGCAAATTCAATATGTAAAAATCCAAATGACTATTATTTCCTGTATATTTTATTCAAAGATCGAATCGACTCGAAACACAAGGATAAAATTCTTCAAAAATCACTAATACAAAATTCAAAATATGTATTATAAAGCTACCTCCTAGTTGAACAGAATGTGTAGCCTACCATGGAACCAACGAAATACCCATACGAAACTTTCTAAAGCTATTCTTCCAAAGTAAAATTTATGCCATCGATTGAATATTTATTTCCAGAAACTTATTGCGATGAATTTTACGTAATTGCATTATGACATAGCGTAATCCGTATCTGAATTTTTGCATTAAGTAGAAGAGCCTATTTTATAATAATATATATTTTACATCGTTTACGTTCCTTGGTTATCAAATTTGAATATAATTTAATTCGTTATGAGAAATAGTAGGATTCTTCAGAAAATATATAAATAATCAAAGAATGATGATAATTAAAACTATAATAATGCTATTGAAAAATATCAGAATGAAATAATAACTTTATTTACATTTTCAGTTGACATTATAAATTATAATAAAACTATTTAAATACAATAAATATAATTTTTAAAATGATAATTATATCAATGATGTATCTATTCTTTCAACTTTCTATTCTTTAACTTTTTTCGATTTTATGCAAATTAATATAATCAACATAAAATTTAGTGAAAATATTATATCAAATAAAATTTTAATATTAAAACAAATATAAAAAATAATAAATGCAGTATAGTAATTTATTTAAATATTTTCATAATCTGAAACAAGCCGCGAATTGCTACTGTCTCCATTTTAGACCAGTAGTCACGAATTGCTACTGTCTCAATAGATCACATAAATAAACCACATGAATGTGGTCTTCGTCAAAGCGATCTCCGCGGATCACATGGAGACGAGATCTAAATACTTAGAACAGGTCTGAATATGGCGGAACTTCCGGTGAACTGATCAAACCAGTCCACGAAGTATTCTTTACCGGCACTTCGAACACGGCCAAAGTACCGCAAACTAGCGTCGTCTGCGTTCACAAAAAAATAGCTGTACTTCCTATATAATCGTTATTGTGAATACTACCTTCTCGATTTATTTTCGATTTTAAGAAGTTAAATGTATTTTTAAAAATAAAAATCTACACGTTAAAACATGATTGCTTTACTTTTGGTATTGGTTGGAAAAAAAATGAAATAAAATCAATGGGGTAATTCAAATCGTCCAAATGCTTTGATTTAATCATATGTATACTTTTTTTAAGAAAAAATATATCACTCAATGTAAATATATACTTCAGATTGTTTTTATAAATAGAAAAATAAAAACACTCTTAAGTAGAGAAATGTAATGAAATTTTAGCAATAGTTTCTGCAAAGAAAATTTATTTTAATTTCTGAAATTATTTTTATCCTATTCCAATATTTTTAAGTATAAAAATTCAAAATAAAATATTTTGAAATATGAAAATTCAATATATAAAAATCCAAATTACTATAATTTCCTATATATTTTATTCAAAGATTGAATTGATGATAAACACAAGAAACAAATCAAGGCTAAAATTCTTGAAAAATCATTAACACAAAATTCAAAATATGTATTACAAAATTACCTCCTAGTTGAACAAAATATGTAGTTGATGAAACAAATATCAATGTGAAACTTTCTAAAGCTATTTTTAGAAAAATAGTAAAATTTATGCGATCAATTGAAAGTTTGTTCCCACAAACTTATTCAATTGTGATGAATTTTACATAGGGCCTAATTGTATTATGACATAGGTCATAGGATCCATATCTGAATTTTTGCACTAAGTAGAAGAGCCTATTTTATAATACTATATTTTTACATTGAGATATATTTTATATAATTTGTTTTTGTTAACTTAAAAAATTATTTTATCTTAGATTTAACATGTTTTATTGATGCAAAATAATATATTTAATCTCTATTCTATTATGAATAAAATAATGGTAGAAGAATGCTAAGTGATTAAACATAAAGAAATAATTACAGTGAAATCTGTTAAAATGACCACCTGGCTAAAGTGACCAAATTTCAAAAGTTGGTTTGTTTCCTATAGGATATAATACTATTTTTGTTCCGTACAGTGAACACCTGTCTAATGTGTATATTGACCACTCAGTTAGTTACTTTTGAGAAATTTTAATCTGCTAAAATGACCAAGAATATTAATTTCATGAAGGAATTAGTGATTAAATATAAAGAAATAATTACAGTGAAATCTGTTAAAATGACCACCTGGCTAAAGTGACCAAATTTATTACATTTAACACGCTATATCGATGCAAAATAATATATTTAATCTCTATTCTATGAATAAAATAATGGTAGAAAAATGCTAAATGTTTATATATAAAGAAATAATTAGATATAATATATATATTCTATTTTGATATACAATTTCCTTTATTAAAATTATATAATCAAACATTTTAAAGATATTCTTTCTCTGTTCTCAAAATATAAATTTAAGTCCATTGATAAAATCAAGTTTTTCTTCTTAATTTGTAAAAGTTATCTAATAAAACAGAAAAAAAAAAAAAAACATAATTATCAAAAAAAATTTTATTAATTACCAACCACAGAAGGTAACTACTATCCTTAATGAGTATATATATAATTCTGATTTCATCTCGATTATAATTTATTTTTATTATACGAATTAATTTTAGTCAAAATAACTAGAACCCAAAACTGTACATTAACAGGTATCTAGAAAATTTAATAAAATAAAGCCAGTTTCTTTATTCTATCAACAATTGATTAAAAATAGATAATAATAGTAAAATTTACTTATATAGTGCGAAACTATCTGTTTCATTACACGATAAAGTATGATTTGCCGTATTTAGCAATGAGAGTTTCGCGTGATCGAGGAAGAAAATGGCGGAATCCAATGGGCAGCCGATTTACGGCTGCCCATTGCACGAATCCAATGGGCAGCCTTAGTCGGCCGGATTGGCCGCGTGGAAACGCTTCGGCTTTCCACTCTGATTCTAAGACAGAATCTAAACTAGTTTACAGGACCTTAAAATAAAATTAAAATTAATTAATTTTATTTTAAGATCCTTTAAGCTAGTTTAGATTCTGTTTTATTTTAATTTGGGACCTAGTTGTCAATTTGATTTAAAATTCTAAGGATTTGTATTCCATTAGAATTTTCTGTTATGATAAAATAATCTGTTAAACTAATATATTAAAAAGTAAATATTATAATTCACTTTTACAATAAGTACAGTATACAAATTTATTTTTATATTTTTATTTTATACAGTATTTTAATTTAAATTTGACTATGTTAAATGCGCATATACAGATTAATATTAATTGTAATCCAGTATGTTTACTATAAGACTTTTTCGTCAGAAAGTGATATGTGCTATATGTCGTCATTATAGCTTGAACTACAAGTTGATGATTTTAATTAATGTAAATTTGCAGTTTAGATTAATCTATTGTTTTGTTTTGGGGAAGGGGGTGGTCATTGTCCTGTATAGCGATCACTTGTGAAAAGTGACCAGTCAGGTCGGTACCAAAGGGTGGCCACTTTAACAGGTTTCACTGTATATATAATATTTTCATTTCTTTTGATATACAATTTCCTTTAATAAATTTATATAATCAAATATTTTTAAAATACTTTTTCCGTTCTCAAAATATAAATTTAAGTCCATAGGTAAAATCAAATTTTTCTTTTTACTTTTTAAAAGTTATCTAATAAAATAAAAAAAGAAATAATTATTAAAAAATTTTATTAATTACCAACCACAAGAGGTAACTACTAACCTTTAAGAGTATATACTGTATAATTCTGATTTGATCTTGACCATAATTCATTTTTATTATATGAATTAATTTTAGTCAAAATAACTAGAACCAAAACTCTGCATTAAGAGGTATCTAAAAAATTCAATAAAATAAAGCCAGTTTCTTTACTATAACAAGTAAAATTGATTAAAAATACATAATAATATTAAAATTTATTTATATAGTGCAAAACTGTCTGTTTTCATTACGTAACAAAGTATAATTTGCTGTATTGAGAGCTCAGCGTGGTCTAGGACGAAAATGGCTGAATGAGTCACATGACGTATCACTATCCAATGGGCAGCCGCAAACAGCGGCAATAATCGGGGAAAAGAAATGCAGTACTTTCTATATTCAGAGCTTTAATGGTAATTAGAGTCCCTAGATTAGGGATGCAGAGATCGCGGCCCGCGGGCCGCCTCATCATGTGTTATTTTAACAAGTCATACAATCAACGAAATATTATGTGTAGTTTTGAACAATGCACTTTCAAATAATATTTTTTTGATGTGAAATAATTTCTACAGTGGTTTGATGATAATGTTTTTAAGCAATACGAAAAAAATAATAATCATATTTGTAATAATAAACATTTTTTATTTTTACTGTTTTTAAGTGTGTGAAATAGATAATTTAAAAAACTGTACATGCGCACATGCACTGCTGCTTAACTAATGAAAATTTAGAATTGTTAAATTTTGTTAAATCAATGCAAATACCAGCATTCAATTAAAAATTCTTTATTTACTTTTGATTATGTTGCTTTGTAACATGTAATTAATAAACATATGATATATAACTTTTGTAGTTTTCTGGCAGCCCTCTTACAAGCCACTGTGAGTCTATGCGGTCCTTGATCTTAATAAGTCTGTGCATCCCTGCCCTAGATATATAGAGTACCGCATTCAGCTCCATTTTATATTCTCCTGCCGATCGATAATCAAGGGGTAACTTTATGGAAAGTAAACCATAATACTATATTTCTTTTCTAATTTATAAATACAGCAGTTGCTTACTTGGCAAACGAGATCGTATTTGGAAAAATTTTCCTTCTAATATTTCGTAACCACTTCGTTTTATCTGTAATTTCTTTTACCTTGCGGTAAAGGAAAGAATCTATGACCTTTTTCTGTTCGATTAGAACAATTTACAGCACTATAACAACATAACCACTTCGTTTTATCTGTAATTTATTTTACTTTGCGGCAAAGGAAAGAATCTATGACCTTTTTCTGTTCGATTAGAACAATTTACAGCACTATAACAAGGCATGTTCTTAAAAATAACCAGAAAGCCGTATGAACGCAATGATAACTCTCTATCTAACAGGATATAAAATGGCCGATTTGGCGGCATCTGGTGGCGCAAAGGAATGCGGTACTCTACATATCTAAGGACTCTAATGGTAATCATGATGGTAATAAAGTAATAACCGTGGTAATAACCAACGAATTTAATATACACGGATGCCATTTTATGATTACCTCTCTCTTGGATTCCCTATAAGATTTAGAGGGTGTTTTTCGTCGTTATATACCAGGAGTGGCCAAACTGCAGTTCGCCAGCCACATGAAAGTCAAGTTAATATGAAACAAATATCTAAGCTAAAAATAATAATATCAGGAGTGGCCAAACTGCAGCTCGCCAGCCACATGAAAGTCAAGTTAATATGAAACAAATATCTAAGCTAAAAATAATAATATATCTATAATTTGTTTATCTATTGTAAACAGTAGTATGCATCTATACGAAATAAATGCGTGTGAATAAATAATTTTTGAAATCATTGTTAAGATTATTCGAAAAACTGATGCTGCTCTCATTGATCCAGAAAGAAAATGCGGCTCTCAACTATTTGAGATTCTCCCATGTGGATCGTAGTGACATGAAGTTTGGCCACTCCTGTTATATAAGTAGTATAAGATTAAATCACAAGACTATACTTCCGCTCATTTATATGAGCGAGTAATTTCTAGTGTTTATTAATAAGTTACTTAACTATATAAATAAATGAAACATAATTTTTAATTATTAATAAATTTGTTAGAATAATAAAAGTTAATAATAAATATTCACATTATAAGTAATCACATTTTAATCAGTTTGAAGAACGGTTTATAAATTGAGAAAGTCAAATAGTGAAATCTGAAAATTAGTTTTACATCGTCAATAATATTTGAAGAATTATAAATAAGATATAGCAGATTTAAAAATATTATTTGAAGCAATTTTAATATATATATATATTATATATCATATTTCGATAAATAATATTAAGATAAAGAGTTTGTAGTGCATCTAAATTCAAAAGAGCATCTGGAGTAGGGATATCGATCTCATCATGTCGCTCGCGGACATTGTACGCTGTTTATCCCCACTTTCATATGAAGGAGACGACATAAAATAATATTAAAATAAAGTTTTCATATAAAGAAAATAATACATTAGGTCCATATGATGCAATATTTAATCTAATGAGTTGTATGTTGCAATTTTTTTTTGTTTTCTAATGCTATTTAATGTTGTAAACGATCCAGAATTGTGGATGCAGTTTTATATTCGCACAATTATTTTAATTCAAAATTCAATAAACCGTATGTTAATTTATCTTTAAATTTACATTTCAATTTAAAAATCGATTTAAAATGATGTATTTAGCAATTGTTTGGAGTAGTTTTTTTTATTTCTGCCTTAATTTTTTTAAAGATAAAATTTTCAGACAGAAAATCTATATATTAAATTTTATCTAGTTATCTAGAAAAATCAATATTTGTTTTCATTTTTGAGAAACCAGTTAATTAAATAATTAAAAAAATCCTCTCTCTTAGATACTTCAATTGAATTTTTTTGCTTTTGATATAAGTCCATAGTGAGCTTTCACTATATAATTAATTTTGCATGATTACGATCCAGTAATTATTTGAATGAATTTTTAATGAGAATAATGATTTAGAACACTAACTGAATATAATTATTTTCCATTCATAGCCAATAGAATCAATACCATTATATTCTAATCCTACAAACAATTAATTTAAATAGTAAGTCGAGGTGCAATAAGGAATAATTGACGAAAAACAAATAGTATATTCGATTCTGTTTGGATTTTGAAACGAAAAACATAGAGATAAAAATTATAAATACAAACATAAATTATCTTTATGAATTTGGATATCATAATAGATTGCTTTCTTGATACGAAACATCTTAAATATTTGAAAAGATATCAATAAAACTGTATGTAAAGAATCTGCTGCAATAAGTTTCAGTCAAAGAAAATTCAATTTCTTTGGAATTTACGACATATAAATCTTCTGAACCGTACAGTATATAGTTTTAAATAGGATAATATACTTTAAAATAGTTCAATAAATAGGGTTTTTATTTAATTTCAAACATTTTAAAAATATAGAAATCATTTAACTCAAAATTTTATTACAAATAGTTTTTGCATGAATAATATTTTGATATGAATATATTGCTAGAACCAGTGATTTAATACTGTGAGACAGCGATGTATTTACATCCAACTTCAACAATTTTAAGATCCAATTTTATTTATTTGTTATCACATTTTACATGAATAAAGGAAATAATAATTATTGTTGTGATTGTAAATTCATCTAATAATTATTATGATTAAAAATCAATGCACTTATAAGTAATTTCAGATGAATTGGTGAACCTTCTTTCTGTAAGGTTTGATATGGTTTCCTTCTCTCTAGATTTTACGCTACTTTTCAGCAAATATTTGGGACATCCATAACTCATTATGAGTTGCTTTCTTACTATTACGAATTAATATTTTTATAAATTAAATGAAAAATTTTAATCTGATCTTTATTCAAATTTTAGCCAGAATATGATCGACTGACTGATAGGAGAAATTGAAAGCAGTTATAAAATTTTCCATATTGATTTTCTTTCATCTAAAACATAATTTGCTCAGTATCAATATTTTGTTGAAAATCCATACAGAAGCTTTTGTTAAACTTTATATATATATATATATATTTTTTTTTTCAAAATTGATTTATATATTTTTATAAATAGAGATTAAATACAGTGGTACCTTGGTTAACGACGGTAATGCGTTCCAGGATTACCGTCGTTATCCAAGGCTCGATTTCGCATAGGATTTAATTGAAAATTGATTAATTCGTTCCGGCTCCTTCCCATAAACATAGTAAATATTAAAAATGCAGATAAAACTCATTTAAAATGTCCTAAAAGAATGGAAAATATCACTTATTTATTATATTTGCTACAAAAAAATTAACATTAATAAAATGAATTGTTCGTGAAAACAGTTTTTAATTATCAATGTCCCCAGAAGGACAATTGGGCTCACTTCGAAGTTTTTTGACAAACGAACCCATAGACACTGATTAGAAGCTTATAGATTCAACGATTATTATATAGATAAGATTTGATTTTGCCTTCGATAGCGCGGTATCAGTTAATATTGGAAATTTTTTATGTGTATATTCCAAATGATAAGAAAATTAGTGATTTGACAATTTTAACGAAAAATAAACAAACAATAGCAACCACTCGTCGTTAACCAAAGCCGTCGTTTTCCGAGGCCGTCGTTAACCAAGGTACCGCTGTATATTAATTTGCATCGATATAGCGTGTTAAATGTAATATAAAATAATTTATTAAATTAACAAAAACAACTAATATAAAATATAACTCGATCTAAAAATATAATATAAAATAAGGTCTTCTACTTAATGCAAAAATTCAGATACAGATTAATCCTATGACAGGGATGTTAAACCTTTATTACTATGCGAGCTACTTTTCTATACTAAATTATTCGGCGATCTACTCTCTTATAAAGATCACGTTCATCTTCTCTCAACCTGATATCTGATTACGTACAACTACGCAGTTAAATGCACTCCCTCACTTCGGAGTACTACTCTCCTAGCCCTAAAAACCTTTTTGTATATTTAAAAAATTATCACTTTTAATTATTTTAATTCAACAAATAAAACAAATATTTTGGAATAAAATATTTATTCCTCTATTTTAGAAAATAAAAGTTAGAAAAACAACAGATTGCTTATAGACTCATAGATTACAGGAAATGCTGGTTGATTAAAAAAATTAATGTGAAATTTGACATTGTATGCAGTTCGCAATATTTTCATCGTCAGGTAGATACGAAGAAGTGGCCAATAGCAGACAATCATCCAAATGATCATTTGTAATTTGGTTTCTTGATTTTTTAGGACGTTTCATATTTGATTCTGACAAGGATGTCGATCCGAAACACGATAGCGCGATATCAGTTAATATTGGAAATTTTTTATGTGTATATTCCAAATGATAAAAAAATTAGTGATTTGACAATTTTAACGAAAAATAAACAAACAATAGCGATAAACTTAAAAAGAATTAAAAAATAATGATAAATAAATAATTAAGTTTTCAGTTTTAATTAAACTTATAAGGAGGAATCAACTTGGGATGAATAAAAAACGGATCGACCAAAAATCCCTCCGCGATCGACGGGTCGAACACCCCTGCCCTATGACATAATACAATTAGGTATATTCATCACATTGAATAAGTTTGTGAAAATAAACTTTCAATCGATGGCATAAATTTTACTTTGGGAAAATAGTTTCAGAAAGTTTCACATTGGTATTTGTTCCATCGTAGACTACACATTTTGTTCATCTAGACATTCTAGAGGTAGCTTTATAATACATGTTTTGAATTTTGTGTTAGTGATTTTTCAAGAATTTTAATCTTGTGTTTTAAATCAATTCGATCTTTGAATGAAATATACAGGAAATATTAGTAATTTGGATTTTTACATATTGAATTTGCATATTTCAAAATATTTTATTTTGAATTTTTATTCTTAAAATATTGAGATAAGTTAAAAAATAATTTTAGAAATTAAAATAAATTTTCTTGGTAGAAACTATGGCTAAAAAATTCATTATATTTCTCTACTTCCGAGTGTTTTTGTTTTGTTTTGTTTTCTTACAAAAAAAAAGTGTGCGTATGATTAAATCAAAGAATTTGGACGATTTGAATTTATCCTATTGATTTCCATTTCATTTTGTTTTTCCAACCAATGGCAAAAGTAAAGCGATCGCGTTTTAACGTTTAGATTCAATTGCCACCGAAATCCAGGAAGGACAAAAATGGCGGCGAGAAGCTCGACGACGCTAGTTTACGGTACTTTCTACATACAGAGCTTTAGTGTCTATTCATGTACTAGATAAGGAAAGTAGCGACACTCTTTACCGGTTCGTTTGCCGACAACCCAGGGCCGCCATAGCTTGCTCAGTATCAGGTGATCTTCTTTCAGCCATTTTTGTGCAAAGAAACCGTGTTTCTGTATATCGGCGCATCCTAAATAATCAAATGAATGGCGTAACTTTTTATCGATATGACGGGCTGTGGCGCAGTGGAATGTGAAGGTAAATCAAAAGCGCGAATGAGACATTAATTTCGAAAATTAATATACTAAATAAAATAAATGAAAAATATCATCGAACGTGTTCGCTTTTGTTTAGAATCAGCATATTAGAACCCAACCATTCGGTAACCTTCAACAAGTTATGTTGTAATCTTAGATAAGAATGATCAAATAGCTTCATGTCATCGGCATAAGAAATAAGGTGTGAATCAGAAATGAGAAAAACGGGATCTACATAAATGTCAAAAAGGATTAAAATGTAATGAAATTAAAATGTAATTGTCCGTTTTGTTATATTTTTATTATAAACAAACATTTGCGTTTTTTACATAAACTTCTATACATTTTTCAGATAATAAAAATAAAAATTAACAACAATTGTGCATTTATTTAAAATAATGTTTATAGCCTATATTTTATGTGAGCGGTGTGGTTTCTCATTCTACCAACATTTCACACACATCATTCAAATAAATATAAAATTTTTAATGGTTTATCGAAAAAACTAGCTTCATATCAATACATAACTTATGGCTTTGAGAACAAACAGGATTTAATAAGATAGATCACTTCAATAGGAGTATATAATTGCATCAAATAAAAAAATGATCAAAATGGACCGAACGCGTTTTGAGATCACACTCTTCAATTATAAAGCTAGATATTGTTTTCGTTAAAGAATAGCTACAATCCGCGCAACTGGGAGAAAATGCCTATAGTCCTGTCTATTAATAATGTGTCCTGACCATTATGAAACCATTGCTGTATCTATACGACGATAAATGAATTTTTAGCTCCAGAATTATTAAGTTAAAATTACAATCATACCTGGTTTTGAGTCGTTTAGATTTATGTCGTATTTGAGTTGGATTTTTATTAATAATAATAGGAAAAAATAAATGTACTAAAGATTGGACCTTATAGAAAAATGCGAAATAAATTCTCGGTGTATCGATAGTTATGATGTCACTTTCGTTATATATCTATAGCTATAGACGCTCGACTTAGTACACCGAACTTGATTTTTGTATAGTTGACCATTCATCTTCGGAATATGAGCTAGTTGCTGAAACTTTCCTTTTTTACTTCGTTTTGAAAGCTATTAAGCGGTTGGATTAATCCAAATTTGTGAAGAGCCGTTCAGAATGGAAAGGAAGTAAAGACACAAATCTAGACTCGAAATAAATCTATATTTATGCAAATGGAACCTTAAAGGCGACGTTAATCGCCGATATTAGCGACGCACCTTTTGATTCAATTATCATGGATACCACGCAGGATATAACGATAAAAGACCAACTAAGTCGAGTGTTTAGATACGTGAAAGTCATTTCAAATGAAAAAGAGGAATCAACATCGATTGAAATTAGGGAAACTTTTTTGGGTTTTACCGAAATACACAACCACACAGCTGATGGACTGTATAAAAAAGCATTAAATCTGCTTGAAAAGAATGACATAAAATTAAGTAAATGTAGAGGACAAGCGTACGATGGGACAAATGTTACGAGTGGGGCATTCAATGGCGTTTAGGCTCTTCTTAAACGAGATGTACCCAATGCTATATATATATACACTGCGCATCTCATAAGTTAAACCTAGTTATAAACGATGTTGTAAAAAGTTGCGAGAAAGTATCTACATTTTTTACAACTTTAAAAAAGATTTAGGCCCTATACATTTTTCGGCAATAGTGTAAAAAGGTGGGACCTACTAACAAGTTTTACGGGCGAGTCGCGGATTACACTTAAAAGATTAAATCCAACAGGTTGGGCTGGAAGATACGCTTCACTTTTAGCAGTTAAACTTCGCTTTATGGATATAATGAAAGGGCTTTCCGAATTATCCTTAAGAAGTCGGAAAAAAAGACGAAGACGAAGAAGCGTCTAGGCTTCAGAGAAATATGGGTACATTTGAATTTGTTTATCTATCTGTGATTTTGTCTAAGTGAAATAAATTTACCATCAAAATTATTACAAGCGAAAACTTTAGATCCGACCACTGCGACAGAATCTTTACAAACCGCCAGCAAACTTTTAAGACAATACAGAAATATGTATTATTCGGCAAAAGATGAAGCGATTCAAATTGCAGCCAAATGGAAAATTAATCCAACTTTTTCATGGAAAAGACAAAAATTTGTAAAAAAACATTTTGATGAATTATCGAATGATCACCGTTTTGGTAGCGAGGATGACTTTCGCATCAATATATTTATTAAAATTTTAGATATAAACCAAGTAGACAACGGATGTAAAGGGTTGCGTGAAGTTTCAAATTTTATTTGCCTCGGTGGTACCTACAAAATTAGCAGAGAACCTGAAATTTAAAAATCTGCCGAAGCGCTTCAATTAAAATATAGACTAAAGATGATCCGACTAAAGATTTTCCAATACGGATGACAATGACAACCGCGAAGCTTAGAGAGGAAATTGTTAAAATTTCGAGTATAAAAGAGTTAGCCGAGTTATTACCGCTTCGAGTTTTACAGATGCCATTACCGCACGGTTGTTGTTCCCGACACTACCCGTCACTGTGGCTACGGCGGAAAGATCATTTTCAAAACTTAAAATAATAAAAATTATTTACGCGAAGGACGTTGGCGTAATCTCTCTATATTAGGAATCGAAGCGAATACAGCCAAAAATATGGAAATAAAAGATGTTATTAGTGATTTGGCAAATTTAAAATCCAGAAGGAAGAATTTTAAATTTTAATAATTTCCATGGTACGACGCAATTTTGTTCTTTTTTATGTTAATCTCTAATAAAAATTATCCAGATGAAAATTTTTCTCTGTAATAGGGGCCCGAATAATAATTTCGGGGGTAAAAATTTTAAGTTCCGCCACTAATAGTGGCTATACGATGGTATCTTCCTTCGAAAAGTGTTAAGTTAAACATTATATTTATGAAATTAGGTAAAACAATTTCGTTTTCTCCTTCTGGAAATAAATTTTTCTATCGACGTATTCGACGGGTTTATTTTTAAAACATCGGTTATCGGCTACTTCGATACCACGTTTACGAAAGTAGGTCGGAGGTCGGGCGCCGAGACGGGAAGGAATTCAGTGGTTACTATTCGAAAAAAGGGAAATATCGAAAGACATTTTCCAACAACGCTCTCCAATTACGAAAAATTAATATCCGAATAAAAGTTATAGATTTAAAATTGGACTTAGATTGGCCACAAAATATGTTGGTAAAAATTTTAAGATGTCTTTCGTCATATAAAGCAAATTTTGAATCAATGGCAAAATCTACACAATGCCAAATATGGCATTAAAATTTTTGTTTATGTATCCACGTATTCGTAGTTATTTTCATGTTTTCACGAATTGTTTATTTTACTTAATAAATTTTGAAGTATATAGAAGACGTGGCTATTTTTGTACTTTTATTCCCTGGATATCGGTATCGCTCCGCTGAAAAAATAGTCAGAGAAAGGTTGGCGCTTCGGAAAATATATATTTCTTCCACATGGTAAAACGACCGGAATGAGAAACGCTGTATGGGAATCCCATACGTATCGAGAAAGAAGGCTGAAGACGGTTTAAGTTTGTTTTCTCGGAAATTTTTAGGAACCGAGTCGACGGAATTTCGAAAGTTTAGCTAAAAAGTACTTTTCGCTGACCAAAGCCAAAATTAGATTTTTCGGGCCGAGGTCCACTACCTGGTCCAAACGGCCGTGGCCTACCCGCGGCGAAAATTATTTAATGTTGTGGGTGCCAGCCACATCACCCAGGCTATCGTTCCGTTTTAGCCGATTTCCAGCCCAGTAACCGCCGGTTCGTCTTTAAACCACCAAATTTTTCTCTAGACGATAGTCCGGACCCGACGGTAACGCGGTTGGACCATCTCCGAAAGATTTTCTGGTTCCGGATCCGGCCCGGGCTTCCACCATCCGGCGGTGAAAAACGGTCCGCCCCTTAGTGGTGTCCCGGCGGGAAAGGGCGTTAAACGAAAAAAGCGGAGAGCGAAACGGTAGCCAGTGGAGTGTTTCCGGATCCGGCCCGGGCTTCTCCACCATCCGGCGGTGGGAAACGGTCCGCCCCTTAGTCGTGTCCCGGCGGGAAAGGGCGTTAAACGAAAAAAGCGGAGAGCGAAACGGTAGCCAGTGGAGTGTCGGAATCCGTAGCCGGAGGCGTGTGAAGAAAAAAATGGCCAGCTGGCGAAAATAAAACTTTTATTGATTACAGTTTTGTACAAAAAGTCGGACGTCGACGGTAAGTTAACCATCGGACGTCCGTATGTTAACCCGATGCGGCCGCTGGACGAAAGCGAGTAAGAAAGTAGGCCAAGAAAGTGTAAGCGACGCTTCCGCCCTCCGTTAACAAAGCAGGATTAAAGCCGAACGAATAGTTGATCCCGCGCCGGTATAACACATTTGGACAGCGGAAACGACCGGTGAGGGGTCCACCGCTCGGTCCCGGGGTGGTCCGACGGAGTCCTTAATTTACAGGAAGCCGAAGACGGCGTCGTTGGGGCTCTCGTCCTTGAATCCGGGTTCGTTACTTCTGACGTTGGCTCTGAATCCGTCCTTGTCGGCCACGTAGTCCACCACTCTTCGGCGTCCGTCTTCTATGCTGAGGGAGTAGGACCCTTCTACTTTTCCGTTGGCGTCTCCGTTGGCCGTGTGACTGATATCTCCGGCTACTTCTCCGTTGCCGCCGATCTTGGCCGCGTAGTCGAACTGAAAGGGTTTGGGAGCTTCGTCCACCACCACCTGAAAGACAAAACGAAAACCGTTAACTAAGTCGAGTCGACCGAGGATCGACTCCGGCACCCACACCTCCAGTTTTTCGGGTGGGCCCGTCGGTTTCTACCGCCGGGCCGACCAGTGGTAGAAACCGACCAGTGTCCGCCGGATGGAGTACAGTATACGGCTGGGCCGCTCGGAAACGCTTCGGCTTTCGTTCTGGAAAATATTTAGGCGGAGTCCGGGACCGGCCACCTCTCCGCCGGTTCGAACCAGTGTTCTTATAGAATGGAAGCTGGCCTGGTCTGTCGACCGAAGAAAGTATATCTCCGGATCTGATGCCCGGCCCGTGTTACAGATTCGGATTACACCGCTGGAAACGAAAACCTATCTTAAGGTTTAGCCACATTTCCAAGGGGTAGCCGGTAACTAACTATTGGCCGGCCCGGAATTTTCTTCCCCGTGGCGGCGAAAAGCCGATGGACCGGCGGAAGAAAGCCGTTTTATCGGGTATTCGGTTTAACGGCATCCGCCGAGATTTTCTCCGGCCACCGAAGGTAGCCTAAAGTAGAAGGAAGGCGGCACTTACCCCTCGTTGAGCCGAGACGACAATCAACAAAGCGACGAAACAGACGATCTGAAAGAGGGAAAGACGACTTTTAACAGAAAGTAGTGGGCCAGTAAATAAAAATTAGTGCGGTCGGAGACGGCAGACAGAGTGAATTAGCGGAAGCTCTTACCTTAATCATGTTGCTGGGTGCTGTGAAGAATCGGCGGTGTCGGCCCTTATTTATACTTGGGCTGCCACGGCGGCGGGTCGAAAGGTCGATCGTCACCGGAAAGAATGGTGTCGAGCCAGTATCTTCGCGACCTTGGTAATGACGTGACGCTAATGGTCGACGCGTAGCTGACTTAATCGACACTTTTACCTCCGCCGGGCGGCCGACCCCGGGAACATCTAACGCCACCAATTACTTCTCGCCTTTATTTTAAAGCGGGTCGGACCGGTTACGGAAAGTGGAAACCCGTCGGCTTCCCGGTGTCTTTCCCCGGCCCGCTTTCTTCTCCGATTCCGGAAACCCGAAGGATATTCGCCGAATGACCGGCCGGTGGACGGGTCCGAGAACAAAACTATTTGGTCGAAAGTTGGATTTAAGAAAGGGGACTACCTACGGCGGGAGCGCGCTATTTCGGTCTACCGCCTACCCGGGACTGGAGAAACGGAGTTTTTAGGCCACGGCGCTACTTGGTATGGGAATCCGGTCGGAGATGTTACTCGGCCGTCTTCTCCGACCAGTTAGTCTTCTTTTCTCGGAAAGGCCGCACGTTTCTTCTTTCCCCAGAATATTTCGGCACCGTAATTCCATCTGTAACCCGTGTCCTCCTTCTTCCGTTGTCGGGCGCCTACCCCTTACCTTCTTACCTTAATACAGTAGGAAGGGTTTTTCTAGTGGGGGTCAGCCCCTAATATATTTCACTTTTCCCGTTTACTTTCGAAAAACAGCCAGACCGGCCTTCGCTTCATTTATTCGTTTCGGCCTTCGGGTGGTCGACATCTTTTAACGGTGGTGGTGGTGGTCGGCCGCCTATTTTTCGTATCGGCCCGCTACTTATTCGGCTCCGTTTGGTAAAGGAAATTATCCTTGGTGGCTAAGAATTCCCCGCCCTATCTTCCGTCGGCTGGCTCCTTTCCCGGACGCTGGCCTACACCGGCGGTTCTTACCATTCGCCCGGCGCTTCCGCTTTTATCGCCTATCTACCGCCTACGCGTGGAGGGTGGCGCGACTGTCTGGGAGCGGAAGGAGAAAAAGATGCCAGAAATGCGTCGCGCTTATACTTTCTCCGGTCCGGTACGCCCAACGTCGGTTCCTCTAAAAGTCGCCATTATTGTTATTTTTATAAAGTATTAGGTAGGCGAAGGAAGGGGCGCTAATTTTGATTCTGGTCCTTCCTTTTGGAAGAATTCCTATCGGGGATGATTATTATAGTTATAGAAACGCTAAGCGCATTGTCGCTCTTCTTAAACTGAGCAACGCTTTGTGGTCTTCTTTCGGTTGAGATTTTTTATATAAAATAAAAAATTTAGACCGAGCGATGGATTACTTTTATACTATGGTGCGGATATTTATAAATAAATACTTGTCTGTTAATAATGCCGCTAAAAAACACGTTGCGATAGAAAGCGATTTCTCTCTTATATATTATTTCGTAATACACTTAAATTAATTAATTTAAAAAAGAAAATATTTTTAAAACATAAAGAATTAACTATAACTGATCCCCGGTGCTTAATTCTTAAAATAAAGTTAAAACAATTAACTAATGAAATTCGTTATAATATTCATCGGGACCAAATATCGTATTATAATAACACAAAACATAAAGAATTAACTATAACTGATCCCTGGTGCTTAATTCTTAAAATAAAGTTAAATCAATTAACTAATGAAATTCGTTATAATATTCATCGGGACCAAATATCGTATTATAATAATATCTTTAAAGATACTACCGATGTTAAGTCATTCTGGAGAAATATTAATAAATTACCTTATAATGTAAGAAAAACCAAACAAAAAAAAATACAATAAAAGAAATTATATTTGATGACACGATATTTACTGTCGATTAAGATATAGCTAACTGCTTCGCTCGATATTACGATTCTCTAGGAGGATTTTACCCCCATCATAGAATTTCTCATCATTCTTACTTCACTCGATTTTCTATTTCTAACTCCATCTTTTTGTACCATACCGATTGTAATGAGATAAACAATATTATAACGTCGTTCGACACCCGGATTCGATAATATTTCTTCCGATATCTTAAAAATCATTAAGGATTCTATTATTCGTCCTTTGGTATTTGTACCGATTATAATGAGATAAACAATATTATAACGTCGTTCGACACCCGGATTCGGTAATATTTCTTCCGATATCTTAAAAATCATTAAGGATTCTATTATTCGTCCTTTGGTATTTCTTATTAATTTCAGTTTTGAATCGGGCTCTTTTCCAAAGGATTTTAATTTAAATACTGTAATTCCAGTTTATAAAAGTACAGAACTGTAGACCCATATTTATTGTTCCGTCTATAATTAAAATATTTGAAAAAGTTTATTATTCTCGTTTAATAAACTATATGGATAAATATCGGATCGTACATCGACAACAGTAAAAAAAACTTCTACTATCGATGCTATCGCGCATTGTCATACTTTATTAACTAATAATTTAGATAAATCCAACTTAGTGGTGTCTTTGGCTTTAGATTTATCTAGCGCTTTCGACTCTGTCGATATAAAGATTTTATTAACTAAATAATAATTTAGATAAATTCAACTTAGTGGTGTCTTTGGCTTTAGATTTATCTAGCGCTTTCGATTCTGTCCATATAAAGATTTTATTAACTAAATTACAGGCTCGGGGCGTAAGAGACAAGGCGCTCGATTGGATCGCATCCTATTTATAATATAGATGCTACGCTATGAAAATAAATAATAAATATTCTGTTCCTATAGCGATTAATACTAAATTACAGGCTCGGGGCGTAATTTAGTTAATAAAATGACAAGGCGCTCGATTGGATCGCATCCTATTTACAATATAGATGCTACGCTATGAAAATAAATAATAAATATTCTGTTCCTATAGCGATTAATAAGGGAATCCCTGGAGGTACTGTCCTGGGAGCGATCTTGTTTAATTTATACATAAATGAATTGTTTTTGATTATAAATTCCCTTAATGTTATTGTAGCCTATACGCTGACCATATTATCATTAAGTATATTCATCCCGATATTATAATATTAAATGGTATCATTCGGGAAAGTTTGAAAATTCTCGAATTATACTCTTCTACTAATAAATTATTAATTAATTATACGAAATCTGGTTAAATCTTTATTAAAAATAAAAACAAGATAATTCCGGAGAATATATTAAACATAACTTTAAATAATCGAGTCCGGTTATATCTTTTTTAAAAATAAAAACAAGATAATTCCGGAGAATATATTAAACATGACTTTAAATAATCGAGTACTGTAATTGGTCAAACCCGAGTTATAAGATACCTCGGTATTTATTTCGATGATAAATTAAATTGGACTGAGCGCATAAATTTTATAAAGAAAAAGATGGCGTGGTGTTTGTATTCGTGTGTCCAGGGAAACCCGAGAATTGGCACTGTTGCCAATGGTTTTTCCCTGGCTTCAATTTATTTGTATATACGATTTGATTTTGTAATTTTCTTATTTTACATTATTTTATTTTGAATTTTGTTAAATTATAACGTAAGTTATATTTTGTGCAATAAATAATTCTGAGTCCGAATTTCGATGGGAAGTTCGAATCCTGGCTCGATGGTCGAGTCCCGATCGAAGGACGTAGGTTTCGATTGGCAATTTTAAAAATTTATTCTACCTTCTCTCTATCTGCCATGTGGTAAAATCCTTCGCTATTCTGTTATTACCACTTTTGGGCCACAATGGGAGAGGAAGTTACTCTACCGTAGATTCGATTAGTGGAAAAGTAAGCGCGGGGAAATGGGTCCGTGGACCAAATCAGCCCCCATTCCGGCTCTATTATCGTTCCCGACTGGACGATGGAGTAACCTTCCCATGTGGTAAAATCCTTCTCTATTCTGTTATTACCACTTTTGGGCCACAATGCGAGAGGAAGTTACTCTACCGTAGATTCGATTGGTGGAAAAGTAAGCGCGGGGAAATGGGTCCGTCGACCAAATCAGCCCCCATTCCGGCTCTATTATCGTTCCCGACTGGACGATGGAGTAACTTCCTCTCCCATTTACCAACTAGACCTACGGGAAGATTTGGCTAGTCTATATATTTCCGCACAGCCGCTTAAATTATTTGGCCACCGACTTTCCCGATTACTTAACAAAAAATAAGATGACGTAACCTCCTCTCCCATTTACCAACTAGACCTACGGAAAGATTTGGCTAGTCTATATATTTCCGCACGTACCAAATTTCACCACAGGCGCTTAAATTATTTGGCCACCGACTTTCCCGATTACTTAACAAAAAATAAGATGACGTAACCGACGGTGGTGGGATATAAAGGTCCGAGTGATGGGGCGGCTTAGTCCGAAAAGAATCTAACTTAAACGATCGGGCCCGGATTAGCGCCTCTAAGAAACGCTGTAACCGCTTTTATTGGTTGAAAATCGGTCTGTAAGCCTGGGTGGAGAAGAGTTTAGATCGGTCCATCTTAATCCACAACCGATTTCCCACGGAGAAGTATCCGATGGCCGATCGGTCCCAACCTACCATCGGAATATCCGGACACGGTCGGATCCCATAAAGGAACCGGGAACTCTTTCTCCACTAGTGTATCCGGAACCCGGCCATCCGCTCCCCATATGCCAAAAAATCGTATCCCATTCCCGGTAACCCTTTCCACCGAATTCCGAAATATTTCTAACCCTTTCGATTTCGAAACGAAGTAAAAGAGTACGGGTAGGAGAAGGTAGGGCATAATGGGGTCGTTAAGGTTTAAAGAAGCGCAGAGAAGTAACTTTTAGAGATAAAAACATGAAAGTTTAATTTTAGGTCCATTTCTGTATAATGTATAAAATAAATCAGTTTTATCAAATATAAACAATGTAATACACGATAAATTTAAGCATTTATTTAAAGTGTGAATTGCTCCGTCTCGCCCCATGGGGTGGGGCAAGATGGGAACTAATATTTTTCCTTACAGTATTCAAAAATAAATACTGTTTCAGTATCGTTTTCATCGATACTCGCACATGAGCAGTGAGCCCACTTCTGTATTGCGCATGGCCCAAACTTCTTTTGTTGTTAAATATAAATCACCACAATAAAAGCACTCTGTATCTTCTTCATTGAATTTTGGTTTCTTCTTCTGTGGTTTCTTTGTCTTTGTTTTTTTTTTGTAGATTTCTTTTTTGGTAGGCTTAATTTTTCTGATAAGGTGGACACGATCTCTGTAACAGCTTTTTGTAAGGTGTACTGGTCAGGATGGCAGTTTTCTCTCTTCGTCTCTTTGTCTCTCTCGAATAGTTTTCACTAACTTGAGGTATGGGAAGGATGTCGCCTGGAGGAACGTATTGGTCCCGCTTCTCGTTCGCTCTTCATTTATTTGTGAATTCTCTTCCGCAGACCAGTGAGAGCTTGGTTCAATCATGCTTAGACATCAGGCGGGCTGTCCCCATCTCGCTCCAGCCTGCCTGACCCCATCTTGCCGCTACTGCCGCTTGTCGACATATCCACTCCACGTGTAAGAAATAAGCCATTGATAAATTTAATAAGGATCGAGAAATATTTATAGAAGGAATATTATTAAAGAAAGTTAAAATATTCCAACCTTGTCAATTTCTTCTAAAATAAAATCAAATCATTCAAACAATAGAGAAAATACTTTCTCCTCTTGAAAACAACACTTTCGAAAACGGTGATGTTCTTTCCCAAAATTCCTAAGGATCCACCTAAGAAGTCAACAAAATATTTTTCAGGTGGGGATACCTATTTCAAAGAAATAATACCTACACCGTCTTGCCCCACCTTCCTCTACTTCTCGGTTAACCACCGAGTTCCGATCTCGCCTCTCGGGGTAGAACGAATTGATCGGTAAGCCGGTAACTCGTTCCTATATACTGTATTTACAAAATGTATACCAACAAATGTTATTATTATATAAATTCATATTCCGATCTCGCCTCTCGGGATAGAACGAATTGATCGGTATAACTGGTTCCTATATACTGTATTTACAAAATGTATACCAACAAATGTTATTATTATATAAATTCATACGTTTACTATATATACTGTATTTGTATATATAATATATAATAATACATAAGTAGGTAGCGGTTCCGCGCGCGTGGCTAGTGACCATAACATATCTGTCTGGCGCTGGTAAAGCCTATATCTTAATTTTGCGCCACGTATTTTTGCCACTATCGGTGCGGAGAATTACGCGCCATAGAAGTCTTACGGGCGAAAAAACAAGTTTCCGTTAAAAAAATAATAATAAGTCGTAGGCTGTGAATTAAATTCGAGCGGTGGTTAAACAGGTAGATGGCTAAGCCAGGAGTACCTATATAGATAACGCGTCCACCATCGGCCGCCCGTATGAGCCGTATTCTTACTAGTAAAGAAGAATAATGGCCATCAAATATATGAAATTAAGATTTTAATACGGCCGAGTAGTGTTTTTCGAAAAAATTAACCACCAATTCTGTCCGTTTCTTTTTCAGCCCCAAAAATAAAATAAGAATTTAAACACAGAACGTGGCGCCGGACTGTTTCAGCTTTATATCACTCGAATTTTCCAAGTTTACTAATTATGATAATGAAAAAACGTATACCAAAGAAACGACGGTTCTGGATTCGGGATATACAGTGGATTCCGCTTAATTGGGACACGTCGTGACTAAGCCATTTTGGCCCAATTAAACGAAGTGATAATAAATTCTAAAATAAAATATATAATTCGTAGGCAAAAAAATAATAATTAGATAGGCCTACCTATTTTAATGCTTTATTAAAATAGGTAGCTAAAATTATTAGCTTTTTACCCATCTCCTCTAACTTTTTCTTCAACACTGGGCCGCTGATATTCACGCTTAACTATAGATCGATCTACTGCTTCTTCGACTTCTGGGTCACGCTTTCTTTTGGATGTTCCCGGAATTTCCTTCTGTAATGCCTACTCCTCACGCGGCTGATTTTCTTGTTGTAGGAAACCCGCTATGGTAGATTTTGATTTATTTCAGCGAGTCTGCCATGGCTTGTATTAAATGGCTGGCTTTTAATTTTATCCAGCCAAGCAATTTTATATATTAAATGGCTGGCTTTTAATTTTATCCAGCAAAACAATTTTACTTGAAAGTGCAAAATCCTTTCTTGGCATCTTGGTAAATATTTAAAAATTTTAAATAAAATCGACACTGTAAATGAATATCGCTAAGTACAGAATGGCAGACTCTTAAGTAGACGCACACTTGCCAGACTCACCACGACAGATAGATATACTTGCCAGATGCACGACGATAGATAATTAATTTGCATCACACTGATGTTAAACACACTTGCCAGACTTACGACGATAGATAACTGATTCTCATCACGCTAGTGTTGTCGAATACAGTGATAGATAACTGATTCTCATCATGCTAGTGTTGCCGAATACAGTACTGGTGTATTATTTATCAACGATAATTTATTTATAATTTTACTAAAGAATGGATGTGCATTTTATATCAACAATGATATTTACTTATAATTTTACTAAAGAATGGATGTTTATATTAGTCCGGCGACAGTGTGAAGACGATGTGTATGTATCGATGATAAGACGATAAGAAACGATCCGCTCCGTTGAGTTAGTCTGTATTGTCTTGTAGAAAGGCTTAACCTGAAAAATTACCGGTACAATAAAATGTTAAAGTTTTTATATAAGGAATTTTTTAAGAAAGCACACAATAAGTATTAGTGTTTAGTGTCGCCATATTTTCGAAAAATCCCTAAAATATATCAAAAATTGACAATTCCTTTTCCGCTACTGTCCCAATTAAGCGTTTAAATTATATATTAGTTTATTAGTTTGGTTTTCGTTCTTTGAGATTTGGCCCAATTACGCGGCTGTCCCAATTAAGCGGAATCCACTGTATTTCGAAAGCGTTCTCAATTTGGTTTTTGCAAATAGCTTAGTTTCAGAATTATTAGAACAAAATAGTATAGAAACAATTTATTGCACGAACAATAAAATACACAATTACAATTATTATAAATTATAGTTAGCCAGGGGAACCCATTGGCGCTACGCTATTTTTCAGAGTCCCCAAAAACTACAACAAAAAACATTACAATTATTATAAATTATAATTACAATTAATAAATTGAAGATAGCTAGGGGAAACCTTATGGCGCTAAGCCATTTTTCAGAGTCCCCAAAGATATACTAAAACTAGACAACAACAAAAACAAATAACACAAAAACAACCCAAAAATTAATATAAAACTAAACTAAATTGTCGTAACGACGGAAAGTAAATATAATGTGTATAAAATCACAAGTTTATGAATGTTTTTAAAATAGGTACGCAATTTATTGATTTTATTTCAGATTTTAAACAGTTCCAAATTTTAATAGATCTAAAAGTAATAGATTTTTGTCCTGTAGATAATCTACAAATTGGAATATTTTTATCATTGGCTTTTCTATTGGTTACTGTCTTTTTACTATGTAACCGATAAAGATCATAAAAAAATTCAGATTTTCTATTTGTATAATTATTTCTATAATAAAATTTCGCTATGTCTTTGGTATATATCAATTCCATCTATCTCATATAAACCACTAATACTATCCGAATAATTTAAACAGTGATATAATCTAATGAAAGTATTTTGTAAAATTTTCAATTTATTCATATTATACGAAACCCCATATTAAAAGGCCATATTTTAATTTAGATTGGCGTAATAAAGTTTTTTAGTGTATCTTTTTTAACAAAAAGTTTTATTTTCCTAAATGTTCCCAATATAGAGGAAATTTCCAGCTTCATTTTATTTGTGTGTACTGTCCGAGTCAATTTATCATCAAAGTATAAACCAAGATATTTTATCTTCGTAGCTCGATTTAATTTATGATTATATAAGGTCAAATCAAATATATCTTCGGGTAATATTTTATTTTTATTCTTAAAAAGAAAAAAATTAAATTTATTGATAATTTATTAATGAAAAAATAATTTTCTAATATTTTTAATCGTTGCGAATACCATTTTTTAACCTAGTAATATTATGATGAGTATATGTAATTGTAATATCATCCGCGTACGCTATGATATTTGGGTAGTAACAACATTAAAAATATCATTTATATAAATGTTAAATAAAATAGGCCCTAAGATAGTTCCCTGAGGAATACCCTTATTTATAATTATTACAGGAGAATAACTATGGTTAATTTTTACTATATAACGTCTGTTCTGTAAATATGATGAAATCCATTCTAAAGCCTTATCTCTTATTCCCAATGTATATAATTTAATCAACAAAATTTTTATATTTACAGAGTCAAAAGCTTTCGAAAGATCAAAATTAAGAGATATCACTATATTGGATTCATCTAAATTATTTATTAATAAAGTATGAAAATGTATTAAAGCATCAGTGGTAGAAGAATGTCTTCTAAAGCCATATTGGTTTTGATGTATAAACTTATTTTTATTCAAATAATTGATAATACGGACATAAAAAATCTTTTCCAAAATTTTAGTTAAAGTTGGGATAATAATTATTGGTCTATAATTTTGAACGTCTAACTTATTCCCTCTTTTAAATATAGGTATTAAAATATTTCTATTAAGACAATCAGGAAAAATACCACATTCGAGAGATAAGTTAATCAAATAATTTAATGGGCGTATAATAGAATCCTTAACGATATTCAGCAGAAATAAAATCATAACCTGGGGTTGTATCTTTTAATGAAGTTATTACATTATGAATTTCAACTTCATTAGTTTCGTACAAAAATAATGTAATGAAGACAAACTAATTGGTAAAATAGGTTTATCATAATTAATTAATATTAAATATCTGAAATACAGGTAGGCCTCGATTAGTGCGAGTTCGAATAATGCGATATTCGATTAGTGCGACTTATAAAAATGATATCGTTTTTCAGTTAGTGCTAGCAAATATTCGATTAATGCGAGTTGTAAGCGTAGACCAGTCTTACTAACAAATGTCCGTCCCCTTTTATGATGTCAATTAACAAATTAATGTTAATTTTCGGTTTGTAAAACCGGACGAGGAGCGGTCCCAGAACAATCACTTCTTGGCTTTGAAGGGGCGAAACACCAGAAAGATGGGCTTTTTGCTGTTAGCTATTTAACATTACTATTATTCAGCTTTAAGAACAATCATTTCTTGGCTTTGAAGGGGCGAAACACCAGAAAGATGGTAAAATAGGTTTATCATAATTAATTAATATTAAATATCTGAAATACAGGTAGGCCTCGATTAGTGCGAGTTCGAATAATGCGATATTCGAATTGCCAATAGGTAGGCCTCGATTAGTGCGAGTTCGAATAATGCGATTTCGATTAATACAGGTAGGCCTCAATTAGTGCGAGTTCGAATAATGCGATTTCGATTAGTATAGGCCTCGATTAGTGTGAGTTCGAATAATGCGATATTCGATTAGTGCATTAGCTATTTAACATTACTATTATTCAGCTTTGTTATCGTATATATACTTATAAAAACTATCGAAATGGATGAAAGGAAGAACACTTTTGATGATAAAACAGGAAACAGAAAAAAAGATGTTAGTGATTACGCTACAGCAAAAAATGGATGTGATTGATGAAATGGATAAAAGGAAGAACACTTTTGACAATAAAACAGGAAACAAAGAAAAAAAAGAGGTCAGTGATTACGTTACAGCAAAAAATGGATGTGACGAAATGGATGAAAGAAAGAACACTTTTGATGATAAAACAGGAAACGAAGAAGAGGTTAGTGATTACGCTAGAACAAAAAACGGATGTGATTGAGCGACATAAAAGCGGCACTCAACTTCCGCTATAAGAGGTTAGTGATTACACTACAGCAAAAAATGGATGTGATTGATCGACATAAGAAGAGTTAGTGATTCCAGTACATCAAAAAACCGATGTGATTGAGCGAAATAAAAGCGGCGCTCAACTTCCACTTTCCATTTGGCGGTTGGTTCGATGATGGTATGAGACGCGATTCCTGGTAAGTTATTAATTTAGATGATTGAACAACCACGTAAAATATGAAAATAAATATTTCTTACAGTTAGTATTGTGGTTATTCATGGTGAGGTTAGCTAATGGCCGGAATCTCACAAAGCGAGAACCAATTACCATATTTTACGTGTAGTTAATACTTCGAATAATGCGAGAAATTCGTAGAACTCATTATTCGCACTAATCGAGGCCTACCTGTATTTCATATTTTAGAAATTACAGGAAAGTAATCGAATTGTAAAATTTCGTGAGTCGGTTTGTAATTGCAGGCATTAACAATAAAACTGAAAATAAAATCATGAATTTTTTTTATTAAACTTTAAAACAGTTTAAAGATTAACAAAAAAAATTCGGTTATATATTTATGCTTAATTCCACAAATTGACAGAATATTATTGATGAAAGGACATCAATACTGCAATAATAATAATAATGGACTAATTTAATTAAAAAAATTAATAAAAATTATTTTAAATAATTGAAAGGAATTCTTTAATATATTAAAGTAGATTAATTAATTATTGCTTCTGCAGTATTGATGCTCTTTCATCAGCTAACAGTCTATAAATTTGTTGAATGAGACATAAGTAGGTAACCGAATTTTTTTTAATCATTAAGCTGACAATAAATATATGGCTTAAAATAGAAGGCCTAAATATTTCTTACTCGAAATCTTATTTAATTTTAATCGTTAAAAAATAAATAAATCCGTGAATTACGAAAAATGTCTAAAAGGATAGCATTATTCTAAGTAAAAGTATTATTGAAATATTAGAATTTTTTTAATATTCTTTGATATTTTTAAATTATATTTTAGTAGTAGATTTAGGAAAAAATGAAACATCGCTGTAAAATAAATCAGTTAATTTTATTTCAATCATCTAAAGTAACAAAAAAAATAAAATAAATAAATGTTGCGTTACCATCGTATAAAAAGAAAAAAAAAAAAAAAAAAAAAAACAATATAAAAAAAAAAAAAAAAAAAAAAGGCGATATTTGCAGCAACTAAGCAATGTAAGATTAAATCTCCAAAGAAAAATTGAAATGTAAAACATTAGAAGAATTACATCAGATGTTGTAGAATCTATAAAAAAGATTATTCTGCACATTCCTCTTTTTTATTGTAGTAAGAATCCATTACTTTATGCATTCAAATTGCATTTGATATTGCGAACAGACAGTAAATAAAAACAGTGTGAATTTGTTGCGCCACATAAATTTGAAGACAGAACAAATAAATGAGAAACTATTAAGGAAAAAATATTTTGTGTTAGTTCAACTGTTTCCAGTAGTGACAAGTAGAATGAAGAAGATAACCTAGAAAAAGCTATAAATCATCGAAAGAGACCCATAAAATATAACTCGAGTAGTAGGAAAGCTAACGTTAAAAAAAAAAAAAAAAGCGATTTATTTTATATTTTATTAAAATAAAAAAAAAATAAATTATTATATAAAAAAAAAAAAAAAGCGATTTATCAGTAATATAACTAATTTTAGAATTAAATTGAAATTTAATTATAAAATTAATTAGTATTAAATGATTTTTCTTAATCCAAAATCCATCTAATTAAACAAGATAAACAAATAACACTTATTACTATGCTTGTCAAAAGAATTACTTATTTTAAGAGAAATAAATAAGTTTTTTGTTTTTGCAGCTAATGTCTTAATTTCTTTAAATATAAATATCTTTTTATAAACTAATAACAAATTCATTTTTTAAGAAAAAAAAATTAAAGTTAAATATGTAAACTATTAAATGAATTAAAGATGTAACATATAAACTAAATAAATAAACTATTTTTCGGTAAATTATTCCTTAAGACGTTAGACAAGAATTATTCTTTTTAATGAAAACTACCAGTTAAAGAGAAAATATAAAAAGTATTACGATTTAAGAATTCATCATTATTTTTTTTTTCATTGCTTAATTTTATTTCCAATATTTAAATACAATTCTTTTAACATAATAAAAGCAAAGAAATAATTCAGAATAAAGCTGATCTGATCATACGTAAAGAAAATAAAATTCTAACTGAGATAAAAGTACAATGGGATAATTAGTATTAAACATTCTTAATAATTGTTATCATTTTATTCTTAAAATGTTAATTAGACGACATAAAAAATAAATTGGTTTCAAGTAATGTTTGTGACTTCATTTCTTATCAATCACAGGAAATAAATTACCATATATCATAAACGCCCAATTAATCAGTCTCAATGTGACTGGCACTCAGGCCGGATAAACGAATGGATGCAAATTAATCCGAAAATATATGCAAAATATTATTTTTAGGTTGCAAATTTTAAATAAAAATTATATATGTGTTGTATATAAATGTTTATTAAACATTTACTAGATAAAACTCGGAAATCTTCATTTGTCTTTCTGATTTAAATTCGTTTTTTGATGCCAATTTTTGCAAGAATTATATCAATAACAAGTTAATTATCTTTCTGTTCGATATCTCTTATAGTAGTTTCAAGTGTTTTCTTTTCTTTCGAATGACATTCTTTTTCGTTTTTCTCCATATATCCTCATAACGCGACGAAAAATTGTAGCCGGTTAAAGCCAGACCCGATAAGAAGAATTTACTGTATAGAAGTAAGCTCTTTCAATAAGTTAAGTAATTTATTATAAACTTGTTGAAAGTACTTGTTTTCAAACTGTAAATCTGCTACGCCATGATGAATTTACAGTTTGTTGTATATGGTTTTATTTCATTATTTTGGTCATTTTTATAGAAAACAGTGCATATATGCTACATTGAAGAATGCTGAGAGTCGCGAGTTAGACATGCCTATTTGATAACTTTACTTAGTTTTATTTAACATAAGTCCAGTTACAAGTGGAATTGCTATATGATATAAGATTAACAGTGAACACGTTGCTCCTAACGCGTCTGAAACGAAAAGACAGAGAGAGTGAGAGAGTAAGCCGTTTTTGACACTGCAACGCTCATGATATTCCTGGATGTCGAATTTTCAAGGCCTCACATCTACAATGGAGACTTTTATTAGTCATAGCCAGACATTGCTTTTTACTATCATAGATAAGCTAAATAGAATAACTCTGGAAGAAAATAATGCTTAATACAGAATTAACGCCACAACCAGTAACAGGGCCCGTTCTAGGGGCCGGCAATCCGGACATTTGTCCGGGGCGGCAAATTTAAAGGGCGGCATTTTGGTGGTGAAAGTGACAAAATATAAGTAAATACTTAATTAATCGAAATTTATATTTGTCGATTATTTTCTTTGGCTAAAATTACCACGCAATTTACATTTCGTAATTACTGTTTTTGCCTAAAAACTAAAAAATATTTCCCATCCTTAATTCTGAAGAAAACAACCATAAAAGAGCGGCATGTTTAATTAAATGCAAAAAAGGTTAGGTATCTAAGTCGCGCAACGCGTAGAACAGCACGCAGGGCGCTGCGTGAACTTGTTTGAAACAGGAATGGGAAGGAATATCACGTCTAGACTCTAGACCAATATGACAAAACAATACCCATCCAATACTTTTTGTTTTAAACCTTAGTAGCCCTGGTCTAGACCAATATGACAAAACAATACCCATCCAATACTTTTTGTTTTAAACCTTAGTAGTTTCTTTTTACTTAAATGTCCATATTCTATTAAATAATTTATTATTTCAACATGGCAATTTTGTCCTCTTTTAATGAAAAAATATTATAATGTGATGCCAAACATATATTTAAAGAGAGAGCCCAAACAAATTTCGTTAAGTGTTTCATCAAACTTTTAAAAGTGAACTAGGATCCTATATTAATGACTTATTTATAGTTTTCCCAAGTATCTTATTATTGCAAGGATCCAATAGATAGCACAATTATTTATATTTTTAACATTTTCTACATAGAATATCAATGTTTTTTATTCTGGGCACTTCTATTACGCTTTACCGAATTTTAATACAATTCATTGAAACATTTTAAAAGTTTAGTAATTATATTAAACATGGTAATTTTTTAATGAAATTACTAAACTTAATATTTCAAATATTTCATGAAAAATAGTTGGAATTTTTTTCTGAATATTTTCTATATGGTCTTGTAATTATAATAAATGTGAGGCGGGCCGCAAGTTTAAGACAGTTACTATAACTTCTCCAAATTTTAGTTTTCTAGATCGTAGAAAAGTATTCAAATTAGTGGAGACATACATACAAACTTACATACATATATGGCCCGTAAGAATTATATAGAATATATATATGTTATCGTCAAAACCCGAAATTAGTTAAAACCCGATTTTCCTAGTTGAAACAAAGTTCGTTCGTGAATACTAATATTAACTGGTCAATACTAGAATTCATTAACAAGTAAGACATTTTAGGGAAAACTGGAATTGACGGGAAAATTGCTTTGTTTGCAATTATTTGCAGTTTTTACTAGTTAAAAGCAGTCAATTAAAGGCCTTCGATTTATTCACTTTATGAAAAACCGAGCTTTTCATTCTGGAATGAAACAGTCGCCCTATCGAGCTATGTTCGGGATAGACCCAAGAGTAGGACTACCGACTTTAGCATTATCATCAGATGTTTTTAAAACATTGAAAAGAGGATGAACTCCAGAGAGTCATCGAGGAGATGAATGCGCGACAGAACGAAGCTGAGATCCCTGCTGAAAAAGAACATGAGGATGGTCCTAGTGAAGTTTACATTGCGGTTCATCAGCCAGGAGAGAAGCCCACAAAAATTTGACTAAACAGGCCAAGAAAATGATACGTATCTCCGATGCCATCTACCCTCTGTAGAAGTAGGAGATAATATCATAATCCCGATCCTTGATATGGACAGAACAAAGACAGATTTTCGAAATATCATCGAAGTTGTGTTGGGAAAAAATGAAGATCTGCACAAGATCGGAAAGGTGGATAAATTATATTGCAGGTAGGTTTTGTATCTTTTATGTATTTGTTAGTATTTAGAGAGTGTCCAAAATATGATTAAGATAAAAGTATCTTTTGTAAATCGAAATTTGACGTTTGTCCGGAGAAGTTCCTGATTCTCGGAGAGGTATCAGATACAGATATTTCTTTGAGGACAGTAATTATGAAAACGGCGATGGCACCACAAGGGGTTTATACGTTTTGTTTGCGAGAAAGATTGCATTTCGAAAAGATGCTTCTGCAAGAAGAAGGGAATTCTCTGCAACTCTAAATGTCATTACTTTTTTTCATGCGGAAACAAATAATGTGCATCATAAATATATTTCTTCTGTAAATTTTCAGTTTATTATGATCATAAATATATTTATTTTGTATATTTCAGTTACTATAATTTTATTTTTCCCCCTAACGCATGATTGCATCATTAGGAAGATATCTAGCTTATCCTCGTAAAAGAAATTTTAGATAATACGTAGTAGTTTTCACTAGTCATATCAAGTTTTAACTAAAGAATTTTTAGTGAAAACCAGAAGTTTCTAACAAATATAGTGAATTCTAATATTGACTATTAATACTAGTATTCACGAACGGGCTTTTGTTCCAACTAGTTTCAACTAGGCAAATCGGGTTTTAACTGATTTTGGGTTTTGACGGTAACATATATATACAGTATATATTATATATTAAAATCTAATAAGATGATTAAAAACTTTAAAAAGATGAATCCAAATTGAAAATTCTGCAAAAAAAATTAATTAAAAATTAAATTTTAATTAATTTAAAAATTAACTAAAAAAGTTAAATTTTTAATTCGGACAATTTTATTATGTTTTAATTTTAAAATACTTCATAAAATTTTCTATTCAAAATCTGTTTTCGTTAAAAAATGTGTGTAAAAAATTTTGAGAATTAAAAGACGAAATAACAACAAATATAAAACAAAAGGGGCGAGAGATCTAAATACAATAATAGCAAATGACATGCTTAGAAATTTATTTTCGTTTTTTCTAGAAAAAAATCTGCTTAAATGTCAGTGACAATATTTTGTTAAATGAATTACTGAAAGAAATATTCGATTTATTTTTGTTAAAATTTTCTGTAAATAGAAATTACAGAATTAAAGAAAATCAGAAATTCTTTTCAAAGCATTTTAATACATATACTGTATAGCATATAGTGATAAATCCAATCTCATTCTGCAAACGGAATTACTTAAAGTCGATCAATTGTCTTCATCATATTCTCTGTAAGTGTGAAACAATATTGAAAATTGGTTTATTTTTTACAATTGTAATTGATATTATTTAAACTCGATATTTATACTTTTTCTCAAACTAAATTCTACATCAATACTGTAATTATTTGAGTGTATTTGCTGCAATGAGGATTAAATTCCTAACCATTTTGATATTCTTAGTTTTCCAAATTGAATTTCCAATGTCATTTTAATAATGCTTAAATATTAAAACATAAAGAAATTTAATGAAAATTCTCACCAATCAGATCTAAAACCCATTCTTTCAGAATATTAAATTGGATTGTTACAATCATTGATGGTTATAGCATTTCACTCTACTATATTTACATAGATAAACGAGGAAGTCAGCCATTTCTTTCCAGATTTGAGGCGGCTCTTTCCTCCGCCGTCTATTGGTTTTGTTTCAGATTTTTCCGTAACTTCAATTGTTAATTAAAAATATAACAAATAATCATTATGAAAATTTTAAAAATAAATTCAATATTGTATAAGATAGACCATAACACAGTTTATGTTTAGGAAATATTATTATGTACAGTAGTATAGTACATTATTGCATTTCAATTAATACTATTTGGGTTCGATTTTACAATGTCCAGATAGATTTAACTACCAGACATCTGGTAGCTAAATCTATCCGGATATCCGGTTTCTATTTACCTTTATACCAGACATCTGGTATAAAGGTAAATAGAAACTTTTGTAAAAATGATTAAAGAATTAAATGTAAATAAATAAAATTAATTAATTAAATATAAAATTTTTGTAAAGGAAAGAATTATTGTTAAGGAAAATTACTACAGTTTTGCTACATTACTATTGTTAAAGAAAGATTAAAAAATATTTTTAACTGATTAAATTTGATATGTAAGGTAAAAAATTCTGTATTTAGAAATTAGTTAATGTTAGGTTAGGTTAATTAGTTTACGCCTCCATATCCTCATGGGATATACTGTATCTGGCAGCGGCCACTTGTAGAGCCCATCTCAGGCTGGCCAACCGGATGGTTAAAGGATGGGGTTCAACGGGCCGGACCCCTCCTGAAAAACTGGAGGTGTGGGACCCGGATTTGAACCCACAGACCCCTCCTGAAAAACTGGAGGTGTGGGACCCGGATTTGAACCCGCTCCAGGGTGGTAAGCCAAAGCTTTACCACGCGGCCATCCGGCCGACACTCCTGAAAAATTGGAGGTGTGGGACCCGGATTTGAACCCGGATCCTCCCAGGGGTGGTAAGGCCCCAAAGCTTTACCACGTGGCCATCCGGGCCGACAATTTAGTTCGAAATGTCATTATTACGAAACGACTTATTTATTTCCTTTAGAAATTAGTAATATAAATGTTAATAATTAAATAATTATTACAGCATGGCTAAAAATATAGAACTGAAGAGGGCTTAAGAAGCCGAAATGCATTTTCTAATATAGCCGTGCATCCAGTATGTATTTTTAATGAAATTTTTAAATTTTATAATAAAAAGTATTTGAGAAGAAATAGTTTATTAGGAATGGTCATAAAATTGTTACAATAAAACAGTGTTTAAATAATGGAATAATTTATAGATTCCAGTAAAAAATTGCGGTGCTAGACATCTGTTTTGCAATCTACAGATAAACGTTAATTGTAGTTAGCGATGTCAAAACAAATAGATAAATTAACTGCTACTTCAAGTAACAGATAGAAATTTAACCACTAGTAAAGTAACATACCATCTTTCAAAGAACTAATAGAACATAAAAAATTAAACTTTGATAGCTTATAAATGTATTTTTATTAATTTAAATCAAATTGTGATTTTTTTAAATGTTTAGCTGTACGATAGAAACCTTCAAAGAAATGTAGAATTTCTCCAGCATTGTGTATCAAAAATGCTTAATAGGTCAAACAATAACTAATGTTTGAACATAAATCATTTCGTTGTGATTATTATATATTTTAATCATTCTATAGAATCGGAAGAAAAAATATATAAATTAATGAAATACAAATGTTCACATAGCAGTTATACTATTAATCATTCTTTGTTCATAAATGAAGCAAAAATCCTGCACTTTTACTACTTTGAACTATAAATTTGTTCTATTTACATGCATTATATAACTAATTACTACATTATTTTCGTATAAGAAATAAACGTAAATTACGTACTTTTGTCCATCATGATGATATATGAAATCAGTATTTAAATGATTAAATATAGTAAATATTTTTAATATTAAAAGCATAACAAAATTTTTTCGAAAGTGATCATTTACTTCTATATCAATCGGCCGGATGGCCGCATGATAAAGCTGTGGCTTACCACTTGGAGGATGCCGGTTCAAATCCGGGTTCTACATCTCCAGTTTTTCGAGTAAGTCCTGGTCCGGCCCGTTGAACACATCCTTCAACATTCCGGTTGACCCCATCATGGATATTGGCCAGTCTGTTATGGCTCTACAAGTGGCCGCTGCCACCCTTGTGGATATGGTGGCTTAACTAATTTAACTACACTAACTTCTATATTAGAAGGATGAATGGTACGAGGATACAGTTTTACATACATTAAACTAAAATGAAACTTGAATCACTCGGAGATCAATCAATAAATTTAGTTTACAAAACAGACCACAATTCAAATCCGAGATATAGGGCTGCGAATTTCATGGCGTCACTCTCCTCAGGCTGACTAACGTTATCCCTCTTAGACTTAACATGTGATTCATAGTCGTTTTTATTTTACTTAATATTTTATCATTATAAACATACAGTACTCATACGAAACATGTCTTACAACAAAAAAGAATATTGTCACAACATAAAATTTGAAAAATTACTGTTGCATGTCGACGATATGTACTGTATGTAATAAAATAACAAATAACTAACAGATAGAAAATACAATAATTGTAAAACGAAAATCAAGTTATCCTATCCGTAAAAATATCAGGTAAGTTAATTTCTAGATAGCTAACAGAAACTTTATCGGGACATTTTTTTGTCAACAGATGACGTCACACTCCATTCAGGTAGAATACTACTGTATATGGCGGGGCGAAACAAGCCCTTCCACAGGCTGCCCACTCCTGCGGAGGAGTCAGCCGGATTGTGGAGGATGGGGATCGAATGGTCTGGCCCGGACCCCATGATAAATATTTTCAAGGGTGGGACCCAGGATTCGAACCCGGATCCTCCAGAGTGGAAAGCCGAAATGTTTCCGCGCGGCCAATCCGGCCGACTTTATCGGGACATTGTAAAGCAGGCCTTAATTATGCAAAATGATATTCCACAATTTAGCAATTTCTTGGATTTTTAATATCTCATTACGAATAATCTGAAAAGTATTTGGTCAAACAGCTCTAGATTTTTTCAGCATAATCGACATTGATTTTTCATAAACTGATCAATCTGATTATAGATGTAGAATCATTGAGGTAGAAGATACTAAAGAGAAGCTGTAATGATGAATAATGTACAGTTTGTAAACGGAAGTTGCCATTTTAAGAATCCACTCCTCCAATAAGATATGTTAACATAATCGGATTACCGAGATCATATTTATTCTTAATTTAGTGATTATTCAGACAGTAATTTACATAATATAATATAAAAATAAATAATCTACAGCTATATAAATATTATATTATATAGCTTGTTTTATTTTATTTCACAGTACAATGAATAATAGATTTATTTTAAGATTGTACATTATCTGTTACGTAATGAACATACATTAGATTTTGGCTTTTCGGGGGAATCAAGAATCTACGTTAAATTTGAAAACTAAATTTTGATGAATTAAGTAATTTATAAATATCTGATACCTTTTTATAGATAGTTTTCTTTTCATTTTTAGCAAGAAAAATACAATATTTCTAATTTTGATTAAGACTAATAAAATCATAGTTTAAGAATAATTTATCAGTTTGTACATTTCAAAATATGTAATGAAGTATAAAATAAATTATTACCAAAAGAAAAATATTTCACAATACACATAAATATTATATTTCGTGATTTTTGGGTGTTTAACAGCGGAAGTTCAGCCATTTTCAGCGCCCACTTTTGTCGCATTCAGTTTAACTATAGCCTCTCTCCAATATCTTCTAACTCAATGTGTTAGGATTCGTGGAGGCTTTCGAATGACACCAATAAAATTTAATATCTTATTAAGTGCAAGATGACGCGAAACTTCAAATGCTTAATTCAAAATTAACATTATTAATAAAATTAATAATTTTTGAATGCAATTGTCAGTTACTAAACTAATTAGCTCCAATAAACCATGTGGTAGAGCTGGGCTTACCAACCTGGAAGATCGGGCTCAAATCCGAGTCCTATAGCTCCAGTTTTTCAGGACACTGAACCCGGCCCGGCCCGTTGAACCCTATCCTTCAACCTTCTGATTGACGCCATCATGGGTGTTGGCCAGCCTAGGACGGGCTATACAAATGGCCACCGCCAGATAATGTATATCTTTAGTGCGATATAGCGGCTTAGCTACACTAACTAAGCATTCGTCAAACTTTCATAAAAATAAAATTCTTTATAAAATTTTATGTTAACCCCTCTTCTGTCTGTATAAATAATCTCTTTTATATAAGCAAATAGCCCATAAGCAAGAAAATAATGTGATTAGAATGATTATAATTTAGAATTTAAAAGTTTAAATCATCTAAATCCGAAAGTCGAACTGGAAGAAAAATAGAAAAGTTGATAAAAATCGACAACGAAATTTTCTATTTAATTTCTACTTTTGATTTAGCGCCATCTGTTGTTCGAAAAACGCAATAAAATCGAATCACGATCCTGCAAGTGTTTCTATATTATTTAAAAAATAATTAATAAATTTACCTATCTGAAATAATTCCCTGAATAAAAATACTTATCTATTGATGCAGTCATTCTAGACTTGAATTAGTATCAATTATTTCAAAACATGCTCGACTATAGTCGATAAAAATATTAAATTCAATTTTTAACTTCTTAATTTTAATAATTTAAACATTTAAACTTATTTATATGGATTATTGTTTTAGTTGCTTATATAGTATAATAATAACTTGCTTATTAAATTAAATTAATACTATAATAGATATATAATTTTATAATTTAAAATTGTCTTGTAAGGTGCGATTTAAAAGAAACTTTTAATGTTATTTTAATGTTTATTTTATGTTAAACGTTATACTGTATCATGTGATATTCACATTAACATTAAGTTAAGTGCTGAACCGAAGGCGATTGGGGCGTGGATCCCAATCCTGGGTCACGTTCGGGCGGGAGATGAGCTGCCGTTCATGACAGTGTCAACACACAATTTGCACATAAAATTAATGAAAATGTTTTGTGTTGTAGGAAAGTAAATGTAATTTTCTAAATGTGTTAAGTAAAAACCATGTTATAGAAGTACCATGTTATGTGAGGGTTTCTGCAATTTTCAAATCATGTTAGAATGAAACTGTGTTATAGGAGGGATACTTGTACTTATTTAGTAATGAATTCTAGCTGTTTTTTTTTTTTTTAAATTATATTGAACTATATTTCATTTGGTCATATACTACATATTTATACTTTAAAATCAATTCACAAATTGTTTTTATTCATTTTTTGAAGTTGCATATATGATGTAAAAACTTAAAAGATCTAACCTAATTTAATGAATTTTCATAAAACAAAATCATCCATGCAGTACTTTAATAAAAATATAGATTGCAATAATATTTTTTTCAAACTTTTTTGACTGCAACCTACTTGAGGAACCACATTTTGTATTTTGACCCAGTAAGTGGATGATGTACTATTCTGAATTCAAAAGTTTTAAAAATTGAAAATCTTTCTGAATATTCTGCATAACATATATGAAACATGCAACAATCAATAAAAAGAAAGACATTTAAGATAACATAGCATTATTAAGTAACATTTAAGATAACATAGCATTATTAAGTAACATTTAAGTACAATATAAGGAACAGTTATATCAATACAACCTAATTCCATTTACAATTTAGCTCTTAATACAATTAATGCTATTTTCTTTACAAAATCTCACATCATTAAATTATATTTTTTGAAGTAATTCCAAACTGAAAATCTGGTCTCCAGAATATATCAATAAAAGTATAAAGAAAAATGACCACTTATAAAATAACTTTACTGTAAGTTGTATTCCAAATATTTCTGTGCATTTTTTTTGTTTGTTGGTGATCCATTTTATTTATTACTTATTTATTTATATAACTACATTTTATTTATTTAAATATTACGATCCACAGTCTAAAAAACCATGGGTTAGTATTATCAAAATATACATTTTATTATACGAATCACTCTCTGCAATAAATAATGGTTTCAGGATAATATAAGCAATAATAAATGAAATTTTTAAAGTTAAATATTTAGTAAGATGGTGATGCTAATATATAATTACTAAAATAATGTTTTCTGATAGAAATATATGATTGTTCAAAAACATAATAAGTATTGCAAAAAGATATTATATTTCATCAATTAACAGCTTTCATCTAAATGACATAATTATCTTTAAAAGTTCATTTTAAATAAAAAAAATACTTTCATGTTTTTGCATTTCTTTAAAATCATTTAGAGATTAAAAATTGCCTAAAAAATTCATTTTATATGAATATGAAAATCTCATTCATGATGAAAATTCTAAACAAATCATTTCTAATTTTGCAATATTTAGAAAATGATTTTTAGAATTAAAAAAATTATCTATGAACTAATAATTTCAAATATTTGATGAGAAAATATCAAAATTGATTTTCAGTTTTATTATAAAAATTCTGTTGAAGCTTTTAAACTTAATATTTTTAAAAAAACATCCAGATATTTTAGCAGTTAGTCAAATTTTGTTTTTCTTTTAATTAGATGATGATTTGCCTGATTCTGAAAATGAAGAAATTAAAGATAATATATTAAATACAAGTATAAATAGTTTAGATGATGAAAAAGAATCTGATGACAAAAATGATGATGATGTAGAATTCCATTCAAATGAAGATGAAAATGAAAATTTAGTGAATAAACATGACAAGGTATATCTTAGTAAACTTCATAAAAAAAAAAATGAGAAAAAAAAATATTTTGTTTCAGTAATATTTGAATAGTAATCATTTACACAATGTAATAGTAAAATAAAAAAATGTATTTTTTTTCATGGAAATAAGAATTTCCATGAAAATATATTTTTATATACATTTATACAGTGTGTAAATGGATAATTTAATTTGATATTAAAAGTTTGATTTTATTCATTTTATTAACTCATGATGTGTTAGTAGATGCTGGGTACAGATTATACAGGGTGGGCCAAGATAAATTAAACCAAACCAAGTAATCTCCCATGTCGGGTCTGGTTTATCTTGGTCCACCCTAAATAAATTTATATGATCTAGGTAATTTTTAAAATCATATAGTTAACATTTTTTATTTGTAGTAGATTAAAAATATTTCATTATCATAAATACATCCTGTATTTTCAATAATCATTAACCATAAATTTAATGCCAACAATTAAATTTTTTTCTTCTCATTTAAATGTTTTCCATAAATTTAGGTTCTTAAATTATAAATAGATTTATATATATATAAAATATTTTGCATAAAGGAGTGAAATCGTGATATATTCGAGATAGATTGCTTTAATAATGTCTATTTTCTAGAATTAACAATCCATCCCACTGACTCGTAATTAATTTTGCAGTCATCAGTTCCGTTATGTTAAAGATTTCTATAAAAAGGTATTCTTTGATTCTTTTACCGAACTTTGACCTATAGGTTGTTCTTTCGTTAGGTATTACTTTTGCCGGTTTTACAATGATTGCAATTATACCCATAGTAACGTATCTGAATGGCTTTAGGTCCACCATGTTATTACGTCATACTTTCGCGCTAGAAAACAATTGAATTTTCTCTTTCTAACCTGTACTATCATTTTAATGACGTTAGAAAAGTTCAGTTTAATAAGTGAATACTTTATCTTCAATCTGCGTGGTTGGCATAACGCTATAGACGAAATAAGTTGATTCTAAAATTTTTCAATGAGACGTCCTGATTAGTCGAGATACCAATCTGAAATCACGTGTCAAAATTAGACAGTTCTATTTGTAGAAATTCTCACGAAGACTATATGTCATCATCGTTCTCCGAACAACAACGATAAAAACATGCGTACATTGATCATCCCTAGGACTAACGAATAGTAATAAACTGGCAAATAAAATGCATAATAGGCAAGAAAAATATAAAAATAAATTGGATGCAAGAAGATTTCAGATACAGATAGATTATACTTTTATTTGTAAATACTCTCAAAGGCCTCGCTGCTATTTTTCTATACTTACAGATTACCAAAATATTAGATTATATTTAATACTTGACAGATTCAGATATATAAGAAAGATGTAAAAATGAAATAAATATTTTCAGGCGTATTTATAACATCACTACAATATCTGTTGGATGATAATTTTACATTAATTCACAAAAAAAACTTTCATTTTAGCTTAATTTAATGGCTTCAGAATCGCCATGTACTGAGATTACACATTTGAGCGAGCAAAACAACTTTTCTGTATTTAAACCGTACGGTCATTTGCCAGTGGTCAGAATGTCTAATGACGTCAAGAAAGATTAAATGGGATTCATGGCAGTGTTTAGCATATTTTCAAACGCTGCTCGTTTGAAAATATATCTGCCTCGAGACATCGAGGCAGATATATTTTCAAACGAGCAGCGAAAACAGGGCCGACCAGGGAGAGGGATGATGGGACAAAATTCCCCGGTTCGGGATAATAAGGGCGCGCATATCAGCCCACATTTTTTTACTCGCCAATTAGCCGTAGAAAGACTGTACTGAAAATTAGAGTCCGAAGCGGGAATAATAAATTGCCCCAACCTTATAACTCTAAAATTACTTGGAGGCCATGTAAATTTTTCCTCTTTGTCTCTCAGCCTCTGGCGAAAAACTTTAATCCCAGTGGAATATTTAATTAAATTCTATAGAAATATCTGGAATTACTCCTAATTAAGTATCATAGATATAAAATGAATAATAATTGTAATGTCGCTAAAAATAACAAACACTAAATTAATCGTTGCGAAAATGATTGAGAAGACACCAATTGGCGAATATGTTTTAATTCCCTGAATAACTTATCATGAATTTTCGTTTGAATGACGATGTTCCCAGCTAAAAAATCACAATAATTAACATTCAAGACGAATCTTTGAATTTAACTGAAGCTTATTTAGAAAAATATACTTTCTAATAGTAAATTATATATTGCTACATCACTAGCGAATACATTAGATAATTTGTAATTTCTTATTTCCAGTTATCCCAAAAATTCCGTAATTAATTTTTATAAAGAAATATGTTCTTAATTAATAAGACAAGCTTAGTTAATAATAAAGAAATTTTGCCTATTAATTAAATTA